>CM038608.1:2925855-3082400 GCA_021533255.1 Ceriops tagal
AAAAAAAAGATATAAACATCTAAAAACAATATCCTTTAGAGCTGCAAACAAAGTAATGACAATCTTACACCTATCAATTGCCCAATATATAAACTTTTGTTTGGCTGAGCAATATTTCCACTAAGCAGCATACCATAGGGTAAATTCCCCATAGCCATTGTGCCCAATGACTAGAAAAGCAGACTTTGGAATTCTTTTCAACTCCACTATACTTGAGGATATGCAATCATTGGCTTGTACAATGAATTCTTCTGTTGGTGCACTGCAAATGATGAAAACAGGAAATAAGTGAAACCACCGATGCATTTATGCACTATCAAGGCTGCACAACTAGAATCAAGGCTGAAAGGCTACATGAAGGGCTAAGTATAACCCTTCATTAAATTTGTGTGGCAACTAAACTAGTCAACAAAAAATTAAAATAACCTAAGAGTATCATTTCAAGATTACTGTGTCAAGTGCAATGAGAAGAATATCTGCTACTGTCATTTTCAGATCCAGGAATATTATTCCTCTTAGAAATGAATTATGTTGTTACAGATATCAGTCAAAGGTTAGCATCATAAATATAGGATCAATTTTCCTGTAATGAACTAAAAATTTTACTTGGCATTTTAAGTTTGTCCTAAACCATTATCATGGGAGAGATGTTTCCAAAAAAACTTGACTTCTAAGATAGATATTGCAGATTAGTCTCTACAAAAAAACAGGTAAGAGTAGCTGAGAAGCAAACTATTCTATAGAGAAACCATCTTGCAATACTAACACTACAGCATTCCAAAAGTGGCTAAAGAATTGAAGCACAACAAGATGGACATCATCCCAATAAATTCACCTCCATGTTGAATTCATGGTCCACAGATGCAGTCTCCCACTGTCACCAGCAGCAATAAGATGGTTAGGTTTGGATGCCAAAACACACTGCAGGCTGTCAGCTGTTCTCACTTTTACCACAAGCGACACGTAACCAGCTTTGACTTGCACAATCTTCACAGAACAATGCTCGAAGCCATCTGATGTACATGTTGAGCACAAACAGTCAACCCTCCCTTCCCTGAAAACATGTTTGCGATATTGCTAAGTAGACTTCACCATTAGTTATAACTACAAAAATCCATAAAAGTGACCAACCTGCAATAAGGTGTTTTTATGCTCCCAAGCAAAATAAGACACCTTCCATCTGGAGTAAATTGCAAACCAGATCTTTCAACTGCAATCTAATGAATAACCACATTAGATTTTGAGAAGCTATAGGCTCATTAACCAAAGAAATGGATTATAGAAAGCTGGAATATTATATGGAAAAGCATCTTACATCTCTGCCAAACACATCAGTCAATGATGGCAAGCTTATTGAGAAATGGCCAATGAAACAAGGCCATCCTATCCTAGGTTCATCAATTTCTAGTTTGTAAAGTAACAAAATTTTCTCCCTCTTTAGCTGCATATCACATAGAGCAGCAACGTAGATTTCATTCCCTTTTGTGGTTAGCATTAATGACGAAAGAGGCATGGGATGGAAATAGCATCCCACAAGCTCAACAACTGCCCCCAGGTCATTTTTAAGCTTTAAGTTCCTCTCTAGCTTCAAATGTGATTTGTTTTGCGCTTCATTGCCACTTGATATGTCAGGATTCTGAGATGATCTGTGGACACTACTGTCTAAGACATTCTTTTGTCCAAGCAGCCTCCCATCAAGATGGGGTTGTTTTTCAACAGCTGAAACAAATGAATCAAACAGGTTCAATACACAAAGATTTTAGTTTGCAGTGCCAACAGTGCCAGAGTGTCTAACACAAAGTAGGAATTGAACTTGGTTGTTTTTATGCAAACCATGAATTTGTCCTTCAATTTTAGATTTAACGCCAGAAGAGCAACATTGGTATTGTTTTTCAACAGAAGACTGTATCTGTGACATGTCTGAGTTGAGCAAGTTTCCCATAGTCTCTAAAAAGTCTTTGGAACTTCTGCATATTATACTTTCTGAAAGCAGAGTGCTATATAAACCTGATGTAGAAGCTTCATGTCGGAGTTTCTTTCTCATGTATACTCTTTTTGTGGCATGAGTGGTTGGAACAAAGTCAGTCTTTGCAGCTGCAGCCCTACTAATTGTGTCCTTCGATGGTTGTATGGAACTCTTCATGCCTCCTGGGCCAGCAATACTTGTAGTCACGGCTGCAGTTGCCACCCAACTCATTATTATTGTGATTATTATTTTGGCTACATAGTTTGATTATGATGTTGGAAAAAAAGATGACAGACATATCGAAATTTAGATATTTGAAGTTCAGATATAAGATGAGAATGTTCTTCAATGCATTATCAACAGATCCAAGACTCTTTCTCGAGTTATAACCATATTCCTCTCCAAACTAGATTATTTGCATAGACAGAGGGGTTAATATGGAAGTACGTATATCTTGATTCCATTATCTGAAGGTTAATTCATGCCTTGTCTCATGGGTTGGCTTAGTTTCTGCCAGTCATAGGTAGAGTGGCATATGTTGCATTGCGAGGTATAAATAAAGACCTAATATTGAAATAACAAAAAGGCTTCACCTTCAGTAGAATCAGGTGCAGGACTGAATTCCTCTTCTTCACGATGGATTGTGGCATCCAGTGATTTTTCATCTGAAATTTTGCAAGCACCCTGGTCTTCTTCAGAGATAACTCTCTTGGTGGAAGTCATGCATGGTAAAACAGGTTCAGGTAAGTTTGGAATATACTGAGTACTTCCACCCAAAGCCAATTGCAGTTCATCATGACAGAGGATATTCTTATTCCCAGTTATATCAACATGACAAACTAATGATGCCTTCACATCACTATTGCAACATGGATATGAATCTTTATATAAGCTAGGTTGTACAGATTTGATACTGCTAAAAGCCAATATTACCAGATTTTTGCCGTGCTCTATATTGTTGTTGTCATCAAGACTGTCAGGAACAATAGATTCTATATGGACAGAACCACATAACAAATGAGATGCATCAGAAGATTGATCCTTTGGAGAGTAATCAGTTTCAGCATATGTTTTGTGAGGTTTTGGAAAACAAGGCAAGTTTTGTGAATGGCTAACAGTGTTCTTCTTTTCACTTGAGGTTCTCTTCAGCAGAGGTATTGCTTGTGGAAGAAAAACTGTCATCATTGTCTTGGCTATTTCTTGACCAATTGAATCAAAACCACTCTTCCCAGAGCTCTCATTTGAATTCGATATGCCTATTTCTTCCTTTGGATTTGACTCACTCATCAATCTCCCAGAGAGGTTGACATCAGTCATCATTATATCTTGTTTCAAAGATCTTGGAGTTTTATCAAGGGTGCCTGGAATATAATAGTAATCTTATCTAAATCAAAATAGTTTCATGCCAGGAAGCAGAGGTCTCCTGATGCTCATGCATTAACATAAATTCAGAGATCCTTGGCAGTCACAGGTGACAACATAAAATAGAATGAGAAAATAACTTAAGAGTACCTTGCATAAAATCTACGGAATCAGGTGCACAAAGATCACAAGCACCTTGAGACTCTTTCAAGGCAAATGCATCTTCAGTTTTTTCGTCCACTGGCATTGGAGATTTCATCCCTTCTGCTTCAATGTCTTCTGACTTACAAAGCTGTGAAAAATTACAAATAATTCTGATACCAATGCAAAAAGTGTATAAACATGCAAAAATCATGTAAATGTTGGATTTCTTGCTCAGAATTAATGGGGAAAAGAAGAAGAAGAAGAAGAAGGAGAAGAAGAATAGGTACAGTAGATGCGGATGCCAAAATATTTTAGCAAGGTAGAAAGGGTAATCACAACTCATAGGATGTTTAACAAGTCCACCAATATAAAGCTTCCAAGGCAGAAAAAATATGAAAAGAAAGGGAGAACTGCGTACAGGTTTTACTTTGGCAGATAAGTTGCCAGCTCCTTTAGTAGATTTGCAATTTTCTGAACCAGCAAGTTTGCTTTCTTCATTGGCAGGGAAATCTTTACCCACTGGACGATCTGAACGGATGGATTTCAAGGGCAAACTATCTTTGGCTGTCAAGTAGTTATTTTTTTCTCCAGCTTCAGATTGCAAATACACTTTTGCTGGCAATTCCCAGGAAAACCTTTGAAAGTCATGGTTCAAGCTTGTTGAATTTGATGCCTCAGCAATGTGTGTTGAGTCTCCAGGTTGGGAACTTTTAAACACATCAGCATTTAGTGAATTAGGATTTTTTATTTTACATCTCTTATTTCTCTTCTTTGTAATTTGTGGCCTGGCTAAGTGCTGTTGCAAATCAGGAAGTGCACAGGCATCTACACACTGATTATTGTGGTTTGTTACAGAAGCTCCATTGTAGAAGCTGGAAGATACAAGATTCTTTTCTGCTATTCCGTTGACATTTGCCACAAGTTCTCGAAGTAACCTCTGAACAAATGGATTCTTAAACCCGAAAAACTGCATCTCACATAGGAGAAGTTGCCAGTATTCTAGCAGATTAATAAGTATTCATGACACTGCATACAGAAAATCCAGAGAAGTGGCCAGCAGCAAAAGCACAAACAAGAAGGTACACTTAACACCAAACAGAAAGCTGGGAAGAGTCATTCATTACATGAGTTGCATGCACTTTATAATCTAAACTCCTAAGATGTAAAGATTAATGTGGAGAGAAGTGTCCAGTAACAGCACAAACAAAAAGGTATAATTAATGTCAAACAGGTAGGTGGGAAGACCCATTAATTGCATGGCATGCAATATAAGCTTCTAGGCAGCTCCAAAAATATATTACCAAAAAGTAATCAGTTTATATCCGGCCTGTGCAAATTTTAGGCCAGATTCAAATGTCAGCAACCTGAGCATCTTGTCATAATAGTCACCAAATGAAGGCCTACAGCTCCAATGAACTAAATTTGAAATGAAAGAAATGAATCACAGGTATGAAATGAAAAGAACACACATTCAATCATATTAGCCTTCCCAACACATCCCATTTCATTGGCTTCTACTGCAAGCTTTTATTTCACATCCTCCATGCCCAGTAAAACAGAAAAAACTGAGTTGCCATTTGAAGTTCTCCAGATTCAGGAATCAAAGAAGTTTGCATATTATTCCCCTAATATGTCAGGTGCATATCATTAGTAGCTGAATGTCACTAACAGTGCAGCAATGAGAGAAGCTGCTTCAGAGTTTTAGAGTCTACAAACATGCTATAGGCTAAATCTTCATGCTCGTTGTCAAATTATCATTCTTGCAAACAGGTTTCAACCTGCCCTCATGCATTCAATTTCTAGTTTAGATCACAAAAGGAAAAACTCCCATTGTTTTCCAATTTGATTGCCAAATAAGAAAAAAAAAACATCAATATGAGCAGTAAAAAGTGTACCAAAAACATTCAAATATTACTAATTTGAGGACAGCCATCATAAAGGGGAGCAAATGCGGGGTCATACCGGCATTGAAAACTGTATTCTTTCTCCAAGAAGTACACTAGCTAAATTTTGTTCCAATCTTAACAACCAGCAAATACATTGATATCTGTAGTGGATAAAAAAGGTAACAAGATAAATTCAAATTATTTCTAAAGAAGCTAAAACTACCTCTATGCCATCTATTTTGCATGAAAATCTTTTTCCATGCCAAATCTTCACATTTCGGCTGCTTGTCTTTTGAAATTTTTCCCAAGCAATGTCTGGAGTTTGCCCAGAGGATGAATGCCCATCACCAGAAGTAATCTACAAAAGAAGTCATATTTAGATTCTGCCATTTCCACAAAGCTCTCTAGCACGCATCAAAGAGCCATGGGGTCTAGCTACCAACCAAAAATACAGGCCCTTTAGGACCTTCATGGATCTCCATCTTATAACTGTTCCCATTATGGGCTCGACGAGCATCATATCCCACAGGATAAGGGTACCGATCTTTCCCCTGTGAAAGAGGAGCATTTTGTCAACTGCAAGCTAGAACTAATGAGCTAGTGCCACAATAAAATTTGCTTGCATCATCTACATATGCATGTTTTCTTTGCAGGAGGGGTCAGATAAAGAATGAGCAGAGAAAGTTATGACAACTATATCTTTGGACATGAATGATCCAGATATTCTGGTTATAGAATTCATCTCAACAACTCAGTGACAATGTTATGCTTATTTAATAAGTCTCTCAAGTGCATTTCAATTTGAAAAAAAACAAAGGCCTTTTCTCCATGGGCCCTCCCCCCGAGTTGCCCTGCAGAGGGATAAGCCGCCTTATAGTTGCCACATAGGATTCAATGGTGTGCTGTAAACATACAAAAGTCTTGTTTCTGTTAGCAAAGAAACATCTCAAAGTGACTGTCTACCGGAGTTTTATTCTTAAGCTTTCAACAACAGAAGGGATCGTTTGCCAAGCTTAAAGCTCCTTTCTTCCATTTTTTCACTTTTTGTCCAAATATCCTTCTGCTGTTCTTTCTTAAAAACCATCCTTGCAGCAGGACACAGATGTCATTCACATCTCCATAGTGCACAAATGTCCTACATTACCTACCTTCTCTGGCCTCACTTTAAACTAAACATCTCTATCACAACATTTTCCTTCCGATCTGGTATGTCAAAACTTCACCTTCTTTTTTTCCTTCAGCTAATCCAAGTCCTATGTAAAAACTTCACAACAATTCGCTCTCAGTTTCATTAAAAATCACTCAAAAAAAAAAAAACAGCAACACAGCTCTCGCATCCATCAACGTTCTAATTTATCTAAATTCATACTAGATATTACAGAAAAAGTTGGTAAAAGAAAAGAAAAAGGCTAAAATTATACGTTTCTATCGATTCGAGAATCATAACTAAAAGAAATTTACATTGAGGCATTGAAATGATACGTGCGACGACCTAACGAACAAGAACGTAAGAGAGAGAGAGAGAGAGAAGAAACCCTAGAAGAGCTCCAGTACTTCTTTTTCCAAGGGCCGCTGTATAGAGATCCGATGGAGCTTATTTCAAGACCACCGTCTGATTTCTCACCTTCTTGTTCTCGTTCTTTTTCTACTTTGCGCTTCGCCATTAAAATTTGCAAAATTGAACGACAGAGAGAGAAGACTGAGATGATGAAGAAGAAGAAGAAGAAATCCAGTGGCGGAATTTTGCAACGAAAGAAAGAGAGAGAGAGAGAGAGAGAGAGAGAGAGAGAGAAGAGAGAGAGAAGAGCAACGGCGGGAATGGGGGAATCACAAATTGTCGAATTCCCTCCAGAAACCTCTTAAAAGAGTGTCAAAGGGCTAAATTAGTCCGAATAATTTTTTCAAAATGCTAAGGGAAAAACAAAAAAAACAAAATTATATTTATCAATTAGCATACCTTAGTTTGTGGTTAAAAAAAAAAAAGGAAAAACTCATATATCCTTTTTTAAAGAGTAATATTAAATATAAAAAATTACTATTTTTACTTATGCAAATAATTTTAATTAATAAAATTATCAAATAAGATACTTAAAAAATTATCCAGTATTTCATGATAAATTGTAAATTTTTTTTAAAAAATAATGATTAAAAAATTTGTTCAATGAAATTTTTTTAATAATAACACTGTTATTTAAAAAGTTAATATAACAAACAATTGGATTCAAAAACTAAGTTCCAAAATGGTGTTTTTTTTCTTCTCACAAAGTTGAAAGTAATTTAATATTTAAGATACTTAACTTGACATTTTTTATAATCATTTCAAAATTTTAAGAAATTTTTAACAAAATATTATTATTATTTTACAATTTAAATGTTAACAATTTTTAATTATATTTTAAAATATAAATATAAATATAAATTATTATCAAAAATAAAATCGAGTATGTCAATTGTAAAGTTTCTTAATAAATATTAATATTGTAATGACATCTTAATTCAATAACACTTAAAAAGGCCAAAGTATCATTTGTGATAAATAGAGGCATGGACAAAGCAAAGGCATAATAGCTTTAAGTAAGCAATACTTTAAGAAAATTAGTTTACTCAATTATTTTTATTTTTTTTTTTTGAAAAATCTTGGGACAATGACATTTCTTCTTCTTAGGTTAATATTCTAATTTATTTTTTTAGGGGAAAAATATATAATTATGTATTATTAGTTAGGTCAAAAAATGTCTCAACAAATCCCAAAATTTGACTTTTTCTTTATCTTTATCTTAACTTAAGAAATATACCTTTTGTAGGTGTGTGTACAAAGGATTAAATCAAATTTTTATGAGCATTTTGAGGGATTAAAAAGTTTGAGAAATACATTTATTTATTTGAATGCATTGTAATAAGGTTATAGATATTTATTCAATTATAATCAAAGATTATGTTGTTATTATATTTATTCCCCTCTTTATTGGGATCTCAATAATAGATTTAAATTTTTTTTAAAAAGACGATCTTGAAAAAAAAAATGCAATAATATAAAATTTAAATTCCTATAAGTTATAATGTTTTACTTTCAAATTTATATTTTTTTAAAAAAACTCATATATTTAATAAATTTTTTATTATAATACATTTTAATATTTTTTATATCAATTAATTATTAATTTTAAGAATTAATATTATAATATTTTCTATATTACTTATATATTTTGTATACATCATAATATTTTAATTTTAATTTTTAGAGAAGGCTGACTGACTAACATTTTTGTTAAGTAAATTTATTAGTTCTCGTTGGTAAGGAAGCTGAGTACGTGACAATATACATACATACATACACATAGGGATTGAGGTCTCCTTTCAAAGGCCGTGCAATCCATACTTCTAAGCGTTTGCAGAGCTACGTAGCCCAGTTGTTTTTCTTAGATTATAGTCCGTCAATGATTGTAAAATGACTGATTGCATTTCATGGTTTTTTTCCTATAGAAAAGTTAAGTTCGTGGCCTGTTACCCTTGCTCGATCCTTTTTTTTTATATATAATTTTAACTATTTTTTGGAATCGAGATCAGAATTATCTGATCAGGGAAAGTATCAAGTCTACCTGAGAAACCAAAACGATGCCATGGCAAACAAACTTAGTTTTCATGCATTAGCTTAGCATTGATACTACGTGTAACTCAAAGGAGCATTATTTTAAGTTATTTCGGTGCTGCTGCAGCTTTGAATTTGAACAAAGATCTGGAACAAGGTGGGAGGGAATAACACACTTTGAATTTCGATGCAAAGTTACAGCCACGGAGCATTACATACATACGGGAAATTGGATGCTTCAAGACATAGGCTTGCTATTTTGACCATTTCCAAAAAACATTGGAACCACACTTGAATTTGTCCTTTCCTTGGCACTCTAGCTCCAAATCGTCGGAGATGAATGGCACTCTCTGCAACAACCAAGAAAGCCCGATTAAAAGGACATTAAAATATGTTTATGAATCCACAATCCCAAATTGACAAGATGTCGTACAAGTAAATTTGCACCTTTTGCTTGGCTAGATCTTGGCAGCCAGTGAAGTTCTCAGGGAACCTGCAGGTGCCAAATTGAACTGTATACGCTCTTGCAAAATTTGCACCACTCGTGGCCATCCTCTTCTTGTCGTTCAATTCCTGCAACAGAATATCCCTTTTCTTCCAAGTCATGTACCATGAAATAAAAGATGCCACATGGTTGCACAAATTCCATTCCACTCTGCTATGTTTGTCCTAAAAAATTATCTAAAATTAGGCTCTTTTTCTGACGAGACAAACCTTGTTGACTTTGCTCCTTTCGAGGTACTCCTCAATGATCCCTGCATTTGCAGAAGAACCAGCCGTAGCTGAGGTGAAAAGGGTAGCAGCAAGGAAAAGCGTTGCAGCTCTCCTTCCTCCAATTCCCAGCAATTCTTTGGAATCAGAGGCATCGGCCTGCTGGACTCTGATCACAGACAACTTTGGACCGGACACTACTGGGGTTGCAGATGTAGGCATGGAAGAAAGCTTTGGATTAAGTTGTGATGATTTAGTCCCTGAGATGGCATAGCTGCATGCCAAAACACTTGAGTTCATAGCTGCCATTTTTGGCAAGAACCTCTTTTTAAGTTGAAGTGATTTCTCTGGCTCTGGTTAAGAAACGCCAGCCCAGTGGCCAAGAGAGGGTGGTTAATTAGTCAACACTCTGGTTTGCCTGATAAGGAGTGAGGTGGAGGATGGGATGCTGAATGCGATAAAAGGCTGTGGTTGGCGTGTGGATAAGGTGAGATTGCCTCACTCCCACTTGCAATCTATTCCCTTTCTTGCCAATTTTTGATACATCAGGATGACGCCTCCGAGCTCGGACTTCGCCCCTTTTTCTTATTTATTTATTTATTTATTTATTTTGTGAAAAAGCATTTCACTTGCTTCATAGAAAATGTCACCTCACAATGAACTGCTGTACTTCCGACATTTATGTATTAAATAATCAAATTAAATTATTGTCGACGGACAACGATTGTATTGGGATGTTCTACAGTGCTTAGTCAAAAGTTGATTTCAGCACATATTTACTTTCCTCTAAACAAAAATTGTACCGTAAAGATGAAAATTTTCGCAGTCCACTCCCCAAATTTTATGAAAGAAGGGAAGCTAAACCAGGTGGCATCTACTTTGATGTCCCGAGGACTGAAAGAAAACGGGGATTCAACGAAATCATTGACTTCAAAGTGAACCCTGCACCCTGAGATGCCACTGCTTGACGAAACCATGGTGGCAGCAGGGTGTTTCTTCTTTAATTGGTCCAAGATAGATCAGCATTCAGAAAAACCCACCAGCAAGGGGTTTGAGGGGATCAATACTTTCCCATGTTTCAGAGAGGTATGTGCAACACGATCAAATGAAGCACTCCCAACTGCGCACAGCTCATCTTACCATGTCAGCCTTGACAATCTTTTGCGCTTTCTACTCTTTTTACTTGCCGCAGTATCCTTTGTAATATTCCTGGAACTAGAAGGAAGTCCATTAACTGATGAGGGTATGCCCGCGGATGTCCTTCCTTTCTTAGACTCCCATTTCAATGGTAGCTTATTTACCACAACACGAATATCATTTGAACCATTCAGTTCAACAAGTTGTTTAATTTGACCAAGCATCTGTTGAGTCCATGCCACCGAAAGGTCTAGGTCAATCGAGTCATCCAAAGGTTTTTTCCAAAGAGTAGTTAATAGCTCTTTGTATGACTGGAAAGACATGGAGGGCCGATAACATTTGCGGTGGTCACAGATCATATTGACCTTGATGACATGCTTGCAAAGGTTTCCTTGAAATGACCATGCACAATCACAAAAAGCAAACTCTGATCCAGGATTCCAAACAATGTGTGTCAATTTGCTGTCCTTTTGACTTAAGACCTTAGCAAAGAGCCGATCCTTTTCATCAAATGTGACAGCAGAATCAGGAATTTGCAGTGCCCTGTGCCATGAAGTGGCTGCAATATATTCCTCCTTAACATTTTGGAAAGAATCACTTTCATCTGCATACCTATCTAGCCAATAACATGAATGCAGCTCAGTTGTCAGCTTGTGCACCAACCAATCTACTCTCTGGAGTGCACCTAGGTGAGAGTCATCAAATAATTTGGCTTTCAGCTTTGTATGATAGGCTTCTATTGCACCAGAGGCTTCTTGGCTTGCAAGAGGAAGATTTCTCGTTGTTGACAGCCACATTTCTGTAAAACAAGCAACAGAAAACAAAACTGTTAGAAACAACGGCCACAATAAGATATGCATCATGTGCATATGGGAATGCCAACAGAGGAGAAAGGTCTAACCAAGCTTAGGCATCCAAGTGGCTTTGAAATATCCTAGAAACGCGGTCTGATCCACAAAATCATGAGTCAATTCTTCCAAAGCAGCTGCTGTGTCAGCACCATCCCAAATGCTGTACACTATTTTCCCTAGATGTTTGAAAAGCTCATGTTGAACCTCAGTGTTACTACATCTTTTCACAATATTTCTCAACCATGATCTGCGCACTCGCCAGAAAGAGAACAGCACAGGGCAACTGAATATGTCCCTGTATGTCAAGTCAATGCTAAGATTGCCACACTTCCTGAACAGAAATCTTTAGCTCAACACAAACATTAAAGCAAAAATAAAGATACCTTATGGGATCAATCTCAGCTGCAGCATCATCAATCAGAAATCCATTAATCTTCAATCCAGGCTCCACACTTAAAGCTCGATCAAGTAGAGCCTTCATCCACTTAGCAACATCTGGTTTTGCAACACTACGTGTTATGACCCAAGCAATGGGGAGGGCATGCTGCCTTGAATCAAACACAAGAAGGGTACACAATGGGTACTGCAATACAAAATTATGACATCAATATAAAGTCAGTATTTGATGCAGGACAGAAGTGAAGGAATAGAAGAACTGAGACTGATGCAGGAAAAAATTAAGAGGGAAAGAGGGGAGAGAGCTTGGAATCAATTGTAATTCAAAAATATTAGTCTAAAAAATGTACAACAATAGCCTTCTTGCAACTCTAAGCAGAGAAGCACAATCTTGATGAGCACCGAGACCCAGTTGCAAAAGGAATATTAAGTATAATGGAGATCCTTAAACATAGCCCTGATTACAATAGAAACTACACTATAACTGGCACTTGTGGTAATAATATTTATTTGCAAAATCCATCATGATAATAATACTAATTCTACAATATAGAATCTATAGAGGGACAGCAAATGAATCAATTTCTAGACTTCATACAAGTTCCTAACTAGTCAGCATTTTCTTCATCAGTTCTTCATACGCATGCTTTATCAATCATGTACAAATGGGAATAGAAAAGCATATACCTTAAGTCTCTTAATCCCAAATGCTGAATCAGCCGCAATGAGACTCCGATGGCCAAAACGAATCATTTGTTGCAGCTGCCATTCTGTTTGGATACCCAAAATGAAAGGATCAGATTCTGAAGAATCCTGATAAAAGAATATGGACTTCTTATTGCGTTCAACCCACATCCTGATGCTTGCTTGATCATCTAGATCCAACTCATGTGTAGATCGTTTAATAATCATCCCAAGTTTTTGAACATATTGTGAAGCAAGGCTGCTAACTTTTGCATTTGAACCACAATATCTTTGAATCCCCTCAATGTGTTTCTCTAATACATTCTCCTCAGGAATTCCAAGATAGATCATAGACATGGTCTGTTGCTGAATTTCATTGCAAATATACGGGACTTTCTTGGCTCTAGGGCCAATAGCATCTCTGTCAAGTGGCCCATGGCAGACAAAACCAGACTTGTTTACATGACGTCTGTCATTATATATGAGAAGTGCAACTGATGGTCGAGCATATAGGCGCTTCACTACAAAATGGCACATACAGCCACGCATGGATTGAGGCCTAGCAGCACGATTTCGAGTGTTAAGTCGATACCTTCGACTAGGTAATATGTCTCCACCTTCCCCATAATTTTCAGGTCCAAATGAACACCAATACCTTGCAAATGTGAACAGAAAATTTTAGTTTAAGCACGCAAATTTAGAATATAATGATTAGTTTGGTAAAGCTATGTAGCCATTGTGTACGACTAGTCTACTGAACCCAACATGTTCCTGGAGTGAGAAACAAATTACATGTCACACTTAGATGCATGGAGACATGCATAGATAAAGCAAACTTGAAAAAAGGTCTAAACAGAACTTGGTGATCAGAATCATTTCAATGAACCAATCCAGCACATTTTCAGAGCTGAGTAGAGGCTTGAGAACATGTCAGGGTATCATGTATACATCAAAGAAATTACAATCAGAAACATCTTTTCCTTTTTCCTTTTTCTCCCTTGGGGAAAGAGAGGGGGTTCTTTTAATAAATCTTTCACAAAATGATGACTGATACAAAGATTAAAGTAACAAAGCATTAGGAAAGAAGCACACAAGCATGTTAATACGCAAAAAAGAAACAATACAACATCGAAAGTTATTTGAAATATCATACAAACTTACAACTTGTACTCCAAATATTCATCACTCTTGTACTCCTGCAAGCTGCCCATTGATCGTTTTCTTCCCCTTTCAATATGAAACCGCGTTGGGCATTCTATGTTAGAGCATTCCCCAATTATAAACGCGTCAACCCGTTCATAAGGAATAATAGCTACATCATCATGGTGCTCAGCTGTGCCAAACTTGATCCATGTCAAATCAGCAGACGAGAATTCCTCATCAGGAGGATCTTGCACGGGAATATCAAATATTGATTCAACTATAGCCATCTGCATAATATCCAAACCTCCTCCAGGACCATCAGACCAGCCCAAATGTTAACACCACATCTGCACAATTCAGCCCATAAAGCAGCATTATCAAACATCAAATAAACCAATTAAAAAGTAGCCAATGCAAGATCCTAGGTTCCATAATCAAATAAAGCTCCTTTTACACTAAGAATCAGGATCCATATGAAAGAGCCTACACACACTTCAATCCTTCACCATTTCTAATTCCAACCCATGTGAGAAAAATATTATTAAATGGCACCCAAACTGAAAATTATGCAAAAGCCTAGTCATTTCTCTGTCAATACTTTAACAATTACATAGGTGCCAAGATGTTCAAACAAGACAGAATTATTAGGATTGTCGCAAAACAATAAGTTGAGAATGTCGACAGTTTACTAAAAATATATAAAAAGATTGTTTTCGTGACTTGAAACACCAACAAAGTCATTATAGAATAAACCTTACCTATTAACAGCCGCGCAAAGGCTCACCCTTTAATAACAAATATAAACTCTAGCATGATATGGGGATAAAGGAGAAAACCAAAGAAAAGGCTGCTTCCTGTTTGCTCTGGTATGACCTAAAGCGGGCTTTCTTTATTTCTTTTTTATTTATTGATTTTTTTTTTCTCCACTGAAAATTATCACCCGAATCTGCAAAGCTAATACAAACCTAAGTCGAACAATCTATACTTGGTTCATTAAAAAAAAAGATATATAGCTCTGGTAGGGAGTTCGAAAACCCCAAAAAGATTTTTTTTTTTTTAAAAAAGAAGAAATAAAATTATGAAAATGAGTTTGAGGGTATTTACCTTCATTAAAAGACTCTGGAGAATAGGCATTCGAAGCTCAATTTTCAATTTTGGGGTGGAATTTGTTAACGGGGTGGCCGGAGAACAGAGAAGAAGGATAAGGCGGTTAGGCCTCCGATGGAAGCTTAAAAACGAAATTGGGCCCCTTTCAATTATTTCGGCCCAAGTAAACGAAATTGGGTCTGAATTTTTAACAACAATTGGGCCTCTATCAATTATTGTTAGCCCAATCACATATGATCCCCCTGTGCCGGCTTACCTTTTATCTTGTTAACCAAAGAGATTTTTATTACCATTAAAAATATGTTTTTGAGGAACAACGACTTTGAAATATCAATTCCAAAAATTCAGTGGAATAAAAAAAATTAAATCCACAACTCTTCCTCCCTACGTCCACGAACGGTTTCACAGATTCAGCGGAACCAATGATCCAAAAATGAGAAAATGGAGGAGAAAAAGAAGAGAAATAAATAAATAAATAAATAAATAAATATATATATATATATATCCCTCGCACAAAACGTTATCGTTTTATAAAACAAGTACATATATATAGAATTGACCAAAAAAATAATGTATTTCAAAAGACAAATATTGTTTAGGCACAAAAAAGAAAGCTATGGTTAATTGCATTAGTATTTCTAGCTGAGTAATTCACTTTAGTTGGTTAAGATGCCTTTTTTTTTAGGTAACTTTTCCTGTTATGACCTAGAGATGGCAAGATTGCTTCTTTTCTTATAATTGGCTATAAATTCTCTCTATTTATAGATTGTATCATGTGCTTATAAGTTTTGATATACTTTTCCTTTTTGCAACAATAGGAGATGTATTTCATAAGATCCTCTCCTTTACTTTCTAATGCATATGAAGCATATTAACATAAGATTCCACTTAGTATCCATGCTTTACAGTTACAAGTCATTTTATTAAGTTTACCCCTTTTATGTTTGATCTCAAGACCCTTAGAGCCATTCCACTCTACATCACAAAATTGACATTTATTTATATTTTTTATAATCCTTATTTTTATCTTATTACCTATTTCATCATTTCATATTCCAACTAAATTCATATTTCTCTTCAATTTTCTCATTATATAAATACAAATATTTTTCAACATAAAGATAAAGGATTTGGCTTTTGTAAACGTTATCTTTCCATTAAAAGCTTTAACTTCATATTGGTTATTGTCTATAATACCATATTTCCGATCATGGTTAAAGAATGTTTTACACCATTTTTCCCTATCTATTTTAAGCATGTGATTATGAACTTTTAAATCTTCTTCCTTTAATTTTATTATCCTTGCAATGAATTTCCCTTCATTATAGTCTTCACACATGCCTAAAATATTCTTTGAAATTTCAAGTTCTTAAATATTTTTCCTCAAATTAGCAAAAAGGCATTTATAACAACGCTTTTATTCTACTTTAGATAGTTTTTATCTTATAGCATTTCATAACCCCTATAAGAATAATATGCCAAATAATCACTAAAATCACAATATAACTAACGTTTCTTAAAATTACCACATATTATTAAAAATTAATAACATCACCTTCATTGATGATATTATAACCTATCCCTTTTTATTAGTAATGTGTAGGTTTACTTTCAAGAGTTTTAAAACCAAGACTAAGTGTTTATTGATTTAGTCACTACCATTACTAGTGTAATGGGAACATTTAGTCATTTACATATCTTTTTGCTATAATTAAAATTTCTTCTTTTACAACACCTTTTAGGAAATAATAATCAAATATATAACCTTCTTGTAATCTGTCATAAAGCTCTTTTTATAGCAATTAAATGCAAAATACATTTTGTCAAACTTTGGGATCATTTTTCCAAGTGTATGTTTTACCTCTTTAAGTTTAATAATTTTACTTAGGTTATTTCTTTCACTCTCTGCTTTATAATTCCACAATTTGGCATACTCTTTATTAGTGTCTCCTCTTATGTTTTTTTATCATTAATTCTCTTACCTTGTGACATTTACAAAGGTTTACTTCTATTTATAACTAGTTTTTGACCATTTTTTTTTTCATATCTTCCAAAGACTGTTTAGAAATTAAGACTAAATCTTTGAAAACTTGACATCAACATGATAAAGTAAGATTTAATTATGATTATTTCTTGGAATGAATAATAATCCCATGTCTCCCATAATTTTGCTAACTTCTCCTGACTTAGTAATTTAATAAGGGGATTTATTAACATATAATTATTAGGAAAATACTCTAAATTAGTCTTACCTTTCTCAATAAGACTTATAATATGATTATACCTTATAGCAATATGTTTTCTATTGTTTGGAAACCTATGTATATTTGCCTTATTATCATAATATAATGTAATGAATCCTTTATACATCTTTATAAAAAGAGTAAATTTCATAACTTTTTAATCCATATAATATCTTAACTAATATATACAAGACTATAAACTTAGGTTTTATAAATGATAAAGCAATACATTTTCAATTTTTAGAAGACTATGATATAATAACACCTCCAATACTAAATAACCATCTATTAGTTGACACAAAATTTATTATAATGGCTACCCAATTTGTATTATTAAAACATTGTACAATAAAATAATGCAATCCATAATGCATGACATTTTTTAAGTACCTTAATGTTCTATTTAATTCTTCCTAATGTTTATGATTAGGATAATTAGTAAATTTATTTAATATTTCAATAACACATGCAATATCACATATAGTGTAATTCATTACGTAAATTAAACTTCTAATAATTTACCATAATCTCCTTAATTAATATACTCTCTTTAATTAAGAATTAATTTATAATTAGGATTAATAAGTGTTTTATTAAGTTTATAATTAAAATGGTAAAACCTTCTTAAAATCTTTTTAATATAATAAGATTGTATCAAATTAAACTAATGGTTCCTTTTAATAATTTTAACAATTAAAATCACATTTACTTGTCTTAAATTTTTAATATCAAAAACTTGTTTCAACAAACATTTAGTCTTATTAACACATTTATATTATATTCAAATATTAATAAATCATCTATACATATTATAATAATTATTTTATAAGTATCAGTTACCTGAAAGGAAATATGACTTTCAATCTTATTAGTTTTAAAGCTAAATTTTATTATTTCTTTTTAAATCTTTTATAACATTTTCTAGTAACTTTTTGTAAATCAAACAAATATTTATTTAATTTATACATTTTACTTTTCCAACTTTTAATAAGATAAACTTTAATTTTATTAATATAAATATTTTTATTTAATTCATTGTTAAGAAAATTTATTTTAATATTCATTTGATATACTTTTAAATTATAGATAAAGGCAATCAAAAATATAATTTTACTCAATTAAACTTAATTACAAGGAAAAATATTTTAAATTAGTTAATACCTTTCTTTTAACTATAACCTTTAGCTATTAACTATGCTTTCTAATTATCATTCGTCTTATACAAATTGATTTTTTTTTTAACCTATTTATAGCCAATAAGTTTTGTCTTAAGAGGCAATTCTATTAAAATTTGTATATTATTATCATATATAGATTTTCATCATCATTTTTTTTTCTCCACAAGTTATCATTAGACAATAACATAGCATCACTTAAAAATTAGGAATTTCTTCTTAAGAGTTTTAAAACTTACTTAAGCCAAAATCCTTTATAATCTTTCTTCTTTTGCTTCTTTATAATGAATGGTGTTCATATCTTTTTTCAATTTCATTTAATTAACTTACAAGGGTTTTTTTCCCATTTTAAAATTAAAACTATATGTTAAATGCATGTCATGTTCTTTAACGTTTTTAAACAAGTATTTTTTTTTCATTTTAGGCTTATTAACATCTTTAATTGCAAGATGTTCAAAGTAAATAACATGTAAAGATTTTATTATGCTATTGGTATGTAAATCAAGAAATTTAGATGTTTTACTATGCATAAAGTATGTCAAACAATATAGATTTGATAATTTTATAAACCAAATTTGATTTTTTATGTATTATCTAAAACATATGTAATGCAATTTTACATTTTAAAATAGTTAATATTTGGTTTTTTATTATTCAATAACTTATAAGGGGTTTTATTTTAATTTTTAAACATAATTCTATTAGTAATGCAATATGTATATAATGCTTCATCTTAAAAATTAATAACTAACTTAGAATGTATGATCATAACACTAATTATTTCAAGTAAAGATTCATTTTTTCTCTTTATAATTCTATTTTAAAATGAAGAGGGAAAGACTAAAATTTTTCTAACAATCTTATAAGACTTGATAACTTTATTTAATTAATAGTCACCAATCATATTTTGACCTTCCCTTCCTTTTAAGTAGCAAAAGTATCTATTAAATCTATTGCATGTGATTTTAAGAGAATAATTATATAATTAAAATATTATTAAATATAGATGGACAAAGAAAATTAAGGCAAGAAGGGATTATAAATGATGTAACATATAAGACTTATGCTTTATTTTTTTTTTAATTTTAAATTTTTCCTTCAAAATACTATCATGTATAATAAGGATAGTAAAGTGAGCAAAAAGTATATCAAAAAGTAAATTTTATACTTGTTATATATTGTTTTAAATTTGTTGCACATTTAATTATTTTAATTGATATTGATTATTTTTGTTTGAGAAACTTAAATTTTTAAAAAATAGTAATAATGATTTTTTTAACAAAGAGGGTTAATTTGTCATCTTATTTTAGCCTTCTTTTTTTATGTTTTTCTCTTTCCATGTAATAAGGCTTTTAAAATATAATACAATTAGTCATTTGAGAGAGAAAGAAAGAGATTATGGTAGATTTGTCAATTAAACAAAAACAACAATAAATTTTTAACATCTAATTTAATTATATCATCTACATTAATTTTTTATGTCATTATATTTTGTAGCAAGTTAATGTTAAATTTAATTGTTCTTAATCCTTTTAATTAAAAATTTCCAAGTTGTCCTAGATCTTCCTCTCTCTCTCTTTCTTTGACTTATGTTTGATTACCCCTCTTAATTGAAATATTTGTTTGTTTGCATTTAATATGTTTAAACCAATGCAAACATCACTTTGTTAATTTATCTCCAATGGTGTTACACTTAATATTCTCATTTTTTTATTCGATCCTTCTTATAGTGATCACATATTGATTTAAACATTCTTATTTTTGTCAAATTTATTTTTTGGGCATACTACTTTCTTACAATCTAACACTCATTACAATAATACCTTAATGGTCTAATTATCATTCAATAGATTTTATCCTTTAACTCAATAAGAATTTTGTAGTTACATAAAACTTTGTGGCGCATCTTTGTGTTACACATCTAACCCTCTTTCTATGAGGTATGACATCTTTATTTACAATTTCTCTAAATAATAGAGCTAAATAACGATATTAGTCACATTGAAAGACTTTTATAGTTAATATACTATTATTTTACCTTACTCTTAAAACTAACAAAATTACAATACGTATATTTTATTGTATAGATTTGTCTACTAGCAATTTCCCAAAAGGGATAAGAAAGAGGGGTGGGAAATGACCTAAAGATTGTGTTCAAATTCGTTAAAGGACAAAACTATATGCATATGCACGTGTAGATGTGTCTGGCTAAGGTTAAAGGGGAAGATACATGGCAATATCGTGCCGATAATGCCAACCCCAAAGTAGTGTAGGATGGTGCGTTAATTAGTAAGCAACAAACATCTATACACATTAGTGTGTGTGTGTGTGTGAGAGAGAGAGAGAGAGAGAGAGAGAGAGAGAGAGGCACCTTGAGGGTCGAGGGAGGGTAATAAGGCAGCCTAGGGAGAGTCGATTTATACCAGCAGGGAAAGGCGAGAATACCAAGTACTTGCATAGCCTTGTTACCATGTTGGGCAATTGAGGAAGCGTCCCATCACAAGAAGACACATGTACATCTCCATCCTGTCCTAAATTCATTCATCCACTAGTGTGCGTGTGTGTGTCTGTGTCTGTCTTGGACGCATGGGTGTGAATTGTGATAGTGACATGTGGTATTATCATCTGTCTCTTTCAGCTTACCCCTTGTAGCATTACACCGACGAAAGATGGAATGCATTGGGCAGGTTCCCCTCTCTTTTCTATCTTTTCATGTCTTCAACTTCTCATCCATCTTGATTGGTAATTTGGTCCCACGGTTCCTTTCAGCTATTAAGCCACAAATCCTAAAATTTACTCTTTTTCAATATACAAGATTTAAACTTAATTTCGTGGCTTTTTATCGATTATGCTATGCTATCTGATGCATATATTTTCTCTACGGCAGAAGTTGAAAAATAAAAAATCTTAATGGTCAATTTTTGGGGCATATAATTTTGAATTGGTAGAGAAAATCGTCATTACTTGTATGCAACAATGGAGATATCTGTGAATTAATGCATGTTTAAGCAACTTCGACATATTAAGATGTAATTTCAACTACCTATTTACACGCTCCACTTGTATGATGCTTAACTAAGGAAATTCAAAGAGCATTTTAACAATTGAGCTGCTAGAGGATCCAGTTATATGCTCCCATGCATGAATCAATCATTGAGCAAACCTTGGAAACGTTGGAGTACCTTTATTTCTTCTTTTCTTGAACCCTTAAAGAGGATGGTACAACTAGAAAGCAATCATCGCTATGTCTTTCATAATAACTTCACATCATAAATAAGTACGCTGTAATGTAGTTAATGAATAATGGTAAGGGTTTGGATGATACAATGACATTCTAGCTCAATTACTACAAGTGAAGCATTGGGGGTGAAGTGATAACAAATTGCATAGCTTAGCATTAATGAATGTACAAATGGAAATTGGATAATTTAGATTGCGAATTTCTTAAGACAGGAAAGAAAAAAAATAATGAAAAGAAGAAAATGATCAATTCTGCTAGTGTGTGTGTGTGAAAAGAAACAAATTTAACGAGAAACTCGCGAGAATTTGGTCAGTGTCTATGTCTGTCTAGCGTCTGAGCATCAAAGGTAACCGTGCAAATAAAGTCAATGCTGCAAAATGCAATGCAGCTACTGACTGAATGGTATTAGTAATCCAAGATCTTCTTTTTCTGATCCTTCAGCCTCGTTTACTCCCACAGGCATAGTAGCCTAACGCCATTATTCACTTCACAAACCTAGACCCCCTTTTTTAACATTTTAGCATTTACTTTCTATCATCATCATCATCATCATCTTTTTGTATCTTCTTCTTCTTCTTCCCCTCCTTCGACAAGCTATGAACCCGGAAGAGAAAGTCACAATGGACTTGGTTCCACCGCAATCTGACCATCTTTGCTATGTCCGCTGCAACTTTTGCAGCACCATGCTTGCGGTAATTATATGTACATATCACTTGATTAATTAGTCAATTAGTCACCCAGCTTGCTTACTACCTCTTTCTTGTTCCACCCTTGTGATCATGATCTTTGTTTCCTATATATGCAATGATAGAAAGCAAAAATTTTATGTAGCGTTCCAAATATGTGTGGCGTGTGTGCGCGAGCGTCTTCTTTAAGTTTTCTTTGTTATGTATCCCTTTCATCATCTAAGTTGCCACGGTACACATCAAAATCTACCATAGAAAGGGGCAGGGCAGAGGGTGATGGGTCCATTACAAGGAAAGGCTGCTTTCTGTCTTGCACAGCTGTGACAAACTTAACTTTTTTCCATTTTTTTTTATTTCGTTGATGATTTATGCACATAAAATATGAAAGAAAGGAGAAAGAGACTAGTTAGAGAAAAAATATGATAAAGATTTGTTGTAGTTTGCTATTTTATTTGGTACATTCCCTTTTGTCATTTTGAACCTCACTGTCTCCTTTTTGTGTAAGGTTGGGATTCCATACAAGCCATTGCTGGATACTGTGACAGTCAAATGCGGCCATTGCAGTAACTTATCTTTTCTTACCACAAGACCTTCACTCCAAGGTCAATGTCTTGATCACCACCAATTGAGTCCTCAGGTCTGTCTTTACACCCCATGATAGGATACAAATTCACACTCTCACAGACACACACAGTCATGCAGAGGAGGTTTAGGACCAAGAAAAGGATAGCCCCAATATATGCAAAATGATTTGGCCCCAACTTTCACTTTTTCCTCTTTTGTTTCACTAGAAAACTAATGAGAAATGCATCTTCTAGTTTAACACTTGCTTTTCTTCTTCTTGTTGTTGTTCTTCTTCTTCTAGGTCTATTGCATATGCGCCTAAAATTTTTCGTGCAAAGGAACACTATTAGTCATTGAGCCACGAAAAACCAAAAAAAAAAAAAAAGAAAAAGAGAAAAGACGTTATCGTTAAAATGAAATGAAAATTGGAGTTAATTAATGATGAAATGTTTCTGTTTTGAAGGAGAAGGATGGAGGCTTTTGCACGGATGTCAGAAGGGACCAATCTTCATCATCATGCTCATCCACCACTAGTGAGCCGTTGTCTCCCAGAGAACACTTCGTAGTGAAACGTACGTATATATATTAATGGAAATTCCCAACGAACTAGTAGCTAGATCATCTGCCATATTTTGTATTGCTATAAAAATAATTAACGAAATGATGCCATCCATCTATTTCTTTGCTTTTTATTCTTTCCCCTGGTTTGGTGGAATGTTCTTGCAGCACCTGAGAGGAAACGCCGACTTCCTTCTGCTTATAATCGATTCATGAAGTAAGAAAGACGGCATCCACTCAATGTTTTTGTCACAACTAGAACTAGTACATCCCATATTTATATTTACTGGGTGTGTATATATATGCATGTGTGTGATTTGTCCCGGTTTCTCTGGATGCAGGGAGGAGATACAGCGCATCAAAGCTGCCAATCCTGAGATACCACACAGAGAAGCATTTAGCACAGCAGCAAAAAATGTACATTACCTCTGTTTTTTATTGGCCTAGTGTCTTTGCTTAATTAAGGTGCTCATATATTTTTCTAATCTGACTTTTGTGGGGCTATAGTGGGCAAGGTACATTCCAAACTCGGCTGCTGGACCAGTTTCTGGGAGCATTAACAATGTAATTAAAACATTCCCTTCCTCTCATAGTTAATTATAGTTTAAGGTTTGTGTTTTAGTACCGTACAATTGATGTCTTGTAGGGTTCTCATTTTTTGCAGGAATGAAATGTGAAAGTCTGAATCGCCAAACTTGAGAGAGCAGTTAGGTTTCCCCGGTGAACTTATGCCACAAACTTACATTTCTTCATCATTTCATGTCTTGTTAAATGGTATGTTTAACTCCTCGGTTGTGAACTTCTACGCCTGAAAATTTGAACTTGTACGCTCCATGATATATTGTAAGTTGATTTAAAAATGTTCAAATCCTTTTTCTTTGCCTTTTTGGGTTTTTGGGGCTTTCCAAGCTACAAATCACGTGCTTCAATGAGAGCAGCTCCAAGGTGCTATTCCTTGGCTTTGTTGACAAGTATATATTGTTTATCGTGTTAGTCCAAAATTTGATTCTCGGAACCAACTTGGCAAAACATTGATTTGTCACAACACTCCTAATTTTACTATGAATAGCCGATCTTTAATTGGCCATGTAATTATAATGCAATGCCCATATATCTGACTTGTCATGCATGGGGCATAGCCCAATGCTTCTCTGCCTGCTTTGTGACAATTGCCGGGTTGCCTAGAAAACAACAGCCTGGATTCCGATGATATTGGTGAGCAAGACATAGTCGGGCCTAAAAGACTTGGGTCATCCTTAATAAGCTGCTCAAAAGAGGCCAGGAATTCATTCATTATGGTACCCACATGATTCAGTTTGAGGTTTATTGTGGTGTGACTTAAATTAAGTAGTTTTTTCATAATCAATTTCGTTATGTTCGAAGAAAAAAAAGAACAAAAAAAAAAAGAAAAAGAAAAATTATTTATTCTGTGTTTCCCATCAAACTTTATTTTCTTATCCAATGAATGAACAATTTAATATGTTGGTACACATACAAATCTAAACCTTCTAATTAAAAATTTCAGACGTTTAATCTGACCTGTTTATCAAAAGTCCAATTGTTGACATTATATACGTGAAAAAAGTACTGCCATGCTAACCCAGAAATTCAACTCGCGTAATGTTTATTAGGCACACCTTCAATTTTGTGGTCCACTGTTTAATTTATCTGTTCGATATTATTGTTGTTATTTGTCTTTACTAAGTGCTGAAAACTTATTGATGTCGCTGATGAGTGAAAAACTAATAAAGTGATTAGTTAATTTTTCTTTTCTTGCTTCAACTGTTAATCATTGAAATTTCAGATAGTATAGATTTTAAACTCGGCTGATTTTTCACCTGAACAAAAGGGGTCATATTGTTAGATTATTGGTTTAATCGTGGGTCAACTGTTAAATTGATGGTTAAATATTGATTATTTTTATTTTATTAAAAAATTTATGACATATCTGTATTGAAACATGATATTTGTCTCGGTTAAAACAGCCAGGCTTACTAATACTTATAACATTTTATCAAAATTTTTGTTCACTGCATGTCTGTGTCTAACATGTGTCGCAAATGACATTGCCCCTCGCTTCCTGGCGATCCAAAATAAGAGCTACGAGCAGGTGAGACCCCATTTCATGGCCTGCAAGCAGAGTGACACCTAAAAGAGAGTCTGAATTCTTATGCTTGGCAGAATACCAACGAGCAATATAAATTTAATCCCTCTCTCGAAGTCAATCTTATGATTGAATCCTCCCCTAAAATTCATTGAAAAACCAGGTAGCCAGCGACCTTGATCATCTCAAATCAAATCACCTACACTTGATTGATCTGGGATCTCTGTATAATCCTCGTTTGCATTCTGTCTAACCCCAACTTGTCTGGAGGTTTATTCCAAAATAACAATTGGGAGCCACAAGGATGTAAAGTAGTAATAACGAAATATACACGTTGATATTCTCTCTGACATTTGCAAAACGTAGGGCAACAAGAGGATCCACAATGTTTTGTGAGTCCCCCAATCACTTCCTTATTTTTGGCTTTCTAAATATTCCATGTTATGGTCAAAAATAAGAGCAAAATGAGGACTCTAAAGCCACACCTGGTGAACATATTGACAATCGCACAAAACAGGCAAGCCGTCCTCCCTCCGAAGGCCACATCGTCCTTATAACTCGGAAATGCTAATATGTTGTTGGGGAGAGCCTTAGAGCATTGCTGCGTATATGATTTTGCTAAGCTGACGAATAGAAGTAACATACACAATGGGGGCGAGGTAGCTTCCATACCCAATCATGGTTTCATGTTGTTTCTTCTGCTACATTAGCTAGGGATTTTTAAGCAGAACTTCTAGTTGATAAGAGTAACTAAACATAAAAGCCATGAGACTTTCGGATAAAAGCTTCAAATCCGTTAAGAATGATTATAAGTTAAAAGTTTTTAATCTAAATACTGGGACTGCAAGTTAAGAAGGATTTTAAACTTGGAAATAGTCATTATATTTGAGCATTTTTCATATAATACAACGGAACAAACAATTTTGAATCAAAGAAAGTTCGTTGTTGAGTTTATTGAAGTTCTAAGCATCGTCGAGTCCATACGTGCCTATCATCCAAGGTAGCATACTTAAGGAGTTTTACAGTTATAATAACTTTCTTAATCTTGTCAGGAGGCAACATCTGAATGTAGGAAAGGTCCCAAGATTTGGACTCTGTGATTACGTCATTAACCAACATATTCAGTTCTAATAGCATTGTCTCTCCATGAATAAGCTTCACATTTGATGGTTTAGTAACCAAGCATCTATTCATATACATGCTAGTAGTAAATGTGTTGATTACTATTTTAAGTATAAGTTTAATATTTCAAGTATATTATTAATTGATTAAAGATGCTTTTTTTTTAAAATTTTTAATATATATATATATATAAAATATACATTAATAAACTTTGACGATAAAATTTATAGAATAAATATATTTTATAAAGGTAAATTTATATTTTTATTTTAAGATATTAGTTATATCAAAATATTATTCATAAATATTTCTAATCAATAAGTTATCAATACATGATATTGATTAAGTTATGAAACTAACATATTTATATTTTTTATATAAAAAAGGTAATCAATCTCATAAATTAAAATATAGAAATATCTTAACAAATATATCGATGTTTGTTAGATGAACGATATCCATTATAGAAATTTTCAATAAAATATTATTTACGTATTTAAGGAATTTTTTTATGTGTAATTGATCCTTTAATTTAAAATTATTAATGTATCTCATATAAGAATTGATATATTTTAATCTTATCTTTGGTTTATCCTAATCAAGAATTACTCATGAAAATAAATGCTAGGCATATTATAAATTATACAAAAATAATTAAATAATTAATAAAGGATTAGTCAACATAAAATAATTATAAGAAAATATTTATTTATTTTCAACAAATATCAATTCAAGAAATTATTGTGTAAATTAGCATCATGATTCTTAAAGGCTTATGATATTTTTTTTTATAAAATCAATGATTGCATAAAAATTTAAGAATTAATATGATTCAACAATATTTAATAGATATTGACCTTATACTTTATATTTAATTAGATTATTAGTATGACAAAATAATTAAATTATGCTGAAAGACCCTAGACATGAATGATTAAGTTAAACCAATTTGACAACCCTAATATTTTAATAGTTACAATATGCAATTAGATGTTAATTTTGATTTATAAATATAAATTAATTATGTAGAAACTAAATGATAAACTAAAAGAATTTAATATTTTTAATTATTTAGGATATGATTTATGTTTATTACCAATATATTATGATTTTAATGAATCACATATATAATAATAAACTAAAAGAATTTAATGCCAACATGATATAAATCGATTATTTAGAGACTAAACAATAAACTAAAAGAATTTAATTTTTTAATTATTTAGGATGTAATTTATATTTATTACCAACATGTTATGATTTTGACAAATTATATACATAATAATAATTGAAAAAATATAAAATAGAAATCAAGTTAAACTTAATTGATAAATTTAAAAAATTTATGAGATCAAATATATAATATTAAAAATACACGAATTATAGTATAATTTACTATAAATTGACGTAAGCCTTCTTAATAAAGTTTTAGAATTAAAATTTCAATAAATATCCTGCTTAACCTCCCTTCTTTTCTCTTTATTTTGGGTCATGAGAATTATTTTTTCATTGTTTGTGTGGATTCCAGATGTTTGAATCGTCATAATTTAAGATAACTTACCAAATATGCTCGGAAGAGAGAGAGAGAGAGAGAGAGAAAAAAGAGGAAATTACCTGAATAATAATTTTGTCTTTTAAAATAAATTGTAATCATATTTAATAAGTAATTAATTTATTTTTTAAAATTAGTATTTTTACTGTATATCTTTTAAATTTTTTAACAGTATCGAAACCATAACGAGGTGCTTTTTTACTTTTTTGGTCCGGTGGTGAAAGGGCGCTACCATCAAGGCACCACAAAACAATGCCTTTTCCATGATAATGGTGAATTTTATAAAATCCGGGTCTTGTGGGGGGGGGGGGGGGAGAACCGTCCGTGTGTTCTGCAACATTTAGCCCCTTGGGAGTCCAAACCCAGAGCCTGTCAACATTATTGGGCGCGTGGTCCACCGACTTTGGTGCAAGTGGTGTGTTCTTGAGATGAGAAGTAACAAGCAGGCAGGTTCCCTTCCTTCCTGAGCACAATTTTCATTGAGGAGGAAAACAAGCATCTGGGGTTCTCGCATTGTATCAAGAAGTTTAGTTCAATTTGTTTTTTCCCACCTGAATTTTCAAGGACGAGTAGAAATTCATTCAATTGGGGGATGCATACATCATCAGAAGAAGATTCTGCATATAATATATATATATGCCCAGCAACTTTTGCCAAATTTTCATTATTGTAAAATAACATTTTGGTGGCGTGTATACTTTACTAATTGCGTAACGAAATGTGATTTAAGCTGCCCCCACTGCGCCAGGGTATAGGCTGAACCACATGCATTCATTCCAGAGGAGAGGAAGCGTAATACGCGATTAAAAAGAGTATTTTTGAAGACAGTAATTGAGAAGTTAGTGTCGTTTAGTGGCATCAGTCGACATAAAGCAATACGGAGCAAAAGACAATGGCCTGAACATGAGGATTGTCTTTTTTATTTTGGCAAAAGTTGCCATACAATAATCAGGATTCCAATGTGTGTGTGTGTGTGGGGGGGGGGGGGGGGGGGGGGCGAGGGGTTTGACGGCATTAACTCCTGCAACTTTACAAAACTTTTGCTCCCTTTTCTAGAAATTACCACTCCACTGGACCGCACTCAGAGAAAGGTAACCCCTTCGATTTGATCATCAGCCTCCTCTTCTTTTTTTGTTTTTTTTTTTTTGCTTTTTCACTTCGATGAGCAAAAGAAAAAGGGTTGCAAAGTGGGCATAGATGGAAAGAATAATAACTCTCTTTTCTAGAACCATTCCCGGGGCTTTGCTTGGCTGGGTCAAAGTTCCTAGGACTTTGGGATATAATTTACACCATAAATGACTCTACCCCTAAAAAAAAAAAAGAAAAAGAAAAAATAATAACATTAACCTTCACCTCCACCATCCCCCCCCCCAAAAAAAAAAATCATTTAACAAATAGAGCATGTTTAGCTCAAAAAAGAAGTCATCTGGTCAATCAAACCTTCTCTCTTTCGAATAAAACCTCAACCACTAACTTGAAATTTATATGAATGAAAAAAGACGTTTCTTTTGAGCTATGAATGAAATTAACATGCAATTTTCAGAGGCAGCCTCTTTCCTCTTTGTCTCTAGAGGGGCAGGCCCTTTAGAGAGTGATGGGACACAGGAGTTGCTCCAGACAAACGGATAAACGACTCTCGAGCAATATACTTTATATGTGCTTGAGTTATTATTAGATCCTAGCACGAGTATAAAACTTGCAGCTAAAGGGCAAACATGAAGCATCTACAATAACTGTCAGCATCTTAACTTGCAACATTTCACAATAACTAAACTCGGTAATTCATCTTATGTAACTAGAGGCATAGAAGAGCACAGAGAACAGAATTTGGGGTGTCTTTAACATTCTTTGGACTTTTGCATGATGATTTTAGTTGATGCATCTGATGTAGGCAGTAGCATTCTAGGGCCTCCAGTGCTACATCAGCATTAAACTTATCAATTGCTTCTCAAGATCTAACACCACAAGACAAAGATCTATGCAATCTAAAGCAAGTTACTTGATAAAAGAATGAACAACAAGTGGTTATTTTAAATACCTAGTTCCTCCTAAACTCATAGGTGGTAAGAAAACTGCACAAGTCTTCATGTTCTTGTTTCACTTGCATGGTTTTCCTCTGTTGATCCACCCTTTGAAGATGCGAGGATAGCTGAAGCAAATCCATTGTAGATCCATGTTCAGGAGAGCCGCAATACTTGGCACTTGAAAATTCTGAATGTTGAAACAATCCATCTACTTTGACTTGAAGGTCGGCGGCACGACCAGCATCAGAAACGGCAAGGGAACCCATACGGTCAATTCTATTGGAATTCATTCCAGACAAATAAAATCCATTTGTAATGCACCTTTCCATGGAGTCTGCCCCCAAAGATTGATCAGAGACAGCCAAATTGTGATGGGTGTAACCACAATTGACCAATGGCTTTCTTGCTGAATGACTTGAAGCCTGCGATTCTGCTGACAGAAGAGAGAGAGCACGAGTCGAATGACAGAATCCAGCTAATTCTTGAGTAGTTGGCACTTTGCTTGTAATAGTCTGGTCTTCCTTTGCCGATAGTAAATGCCTAAGACTAACTTGTGCATAACCGTCTGGACAGAGAACACCACCTGGCACCAAGGTGGGGTACAAAGAAGTTGATCTGTGTGACAAGTCAACCCCAAAAAATTTGGTTCCTGCATAATCCAGGAAGTCAGAGACCAGAAAATCAGGCTGAAATTATATAGGCAGGATGATTTATTGGTTTTTAGGGGCCAGATAGACTAAACAGGGGAACTACTGACTCACATGAGGCATTTCACTGTGATTACATGAAGTAAGTTTGAGAAATTCCAGCACATTAAATAACTGAGTAGTTTCTATAATCCTTCAAACATCAAATTACCAGACACAAAAATTCAAAATTTAACTTCTAAATATGATTTGAAAGGTAAACTTGAACAATGCATTTTAAAAATTAATGTTCAAGGGATAAAAATTTGACTACCTGTTGGGACTGTTGGGCTTTTGGGCAAATAATGCACTGCCAAGAATATTGCTGTTGGTTTGCAGCTTAGTTAACATCAGAGATGTAAAAGCCGGTGCTAAAATGCTTAAACTAATTTATCGCAAGACAAATGAATATTAGGGGTTTCTTTATTCCTTTCATTTTCTTTTTTCACAGAAAAAGAAAAAAAATCATTTTTTCCATTTGGCTTGTACGTAAAACTATATAGATCACATTCTAATCAGATTAAGGAATTTACCATCATACCTTGATAAGAATTTGGTGACTCCAGCGATTTAGCAGGGAAGGTACCAAACTGAGGCTTTCTTCTGCGTTCATTGTGCCCTGCTAGTCTTTTGCGACAGCTACGCTTGCCGTCATCAAATTCAGACAGTAAATGAAACCTGGTTAATCAAAAAGATGTCACAATCACGCAATGTTACATTTAAGTTACTTCAAAGAATGGAAAGACAAAGCATGGGAGAGTAATATCTAAACTAGTAGGTGCATGGCAACATGGTTTAACAAAGCATGAAAATACAACATCAACTAGACCAACCATATGCAGGGTACAAAGTTGTTTTGTCACAGTAAACCTAACTAGATGCACTGAACCACTCCATAATCGCATGAATCAGAGCATGAAAACTCATGGTGCATTTACTTTTATTTAATTTTGCACCTTTTCTTTTACAAAGAAACCAGTAAACCAATCTTAAATTTGAGCACACCATCACCATTTTAACCTCAAGCCACCCTACTTAATAGTAAGAAATTAAGAATATCACCTTCAATGATTATATATTAAAGAAGTTACAATATTGAAATGGAAGCAAAAATAAAAAGAAGTTGACCTGCTACACTGTTGACAAAACCTTTGTTCAATTCCATGAACAATAACTACAGGAGTCTTTGAGTGAACTTCACAAACTTTATGCCTCTTGTGGTACTCCTTTGAGGAGCTAAGATCCTTGTTGCAACCATAGACCTGGCAAGAAGGAGTCTGCAATCGTGAAGCAACTGTCCGAGCTCTTTTTGCCTGAAGAGGTTCGCTCACAGAAGATAACAATGATCCTTCTTTCAGAAAATAACTCTTATGCGCATCTTTTCCATCAGACAACCTCCCTAGCTTCAAATCGATTAGCGAGGAATCCTGACTGTTACATTCAGTCAGAGAATTGGAATGATTGGAACCAGACTCCAATGATGAATTTGAAGCAAACATGCAAGTGGGGGAAGTTACCACTACTTTACTAGAGTTAATTCCAACTTCACCAGTATCCAGCATCCCCACAGTCATGTTATTGCTAGTGAGAGCCTTTCTGTGCATTTCAGAGAAGTTCCAGTCAACAAAATCGGCATTATCAACAGATTCCCTATCCCATTCTATCAAAGCTTTCCTGCTTCTAGCAAATTCATCAACTGACAAATCTAATTCCTCTGAGAACAGAAGACCCTTCCCTTCTGACCCATAGCTCCAAGACTCCATTAGCATGTTAGAATGAAAACTGCAGACAGTCACAGTGATAGTGCCTAACACAATTCGAAACACAAAATTCATCACTCTTTGACAATGGTCTCATGGTCAAGACTAGTTTTAAATATTCTCACACAACATTTCAAAAAGAAAGAAAGAAAGAAAGAAAAAAAAAAGGCATAAAGAAGCAAGTGAAAATAAAAAGGAACAAAAAGAAAATAAAAATCAAGCCATGGAAATGACAGGCAAATACCGAATGAAACCCAAGAAATACGATTTTCAGCAACCAAAGACGAGAACCAAAATCAGTTACTTGACAGCCCAAACTTGAGGAGATTCTAGAGGTAGTAGGGGTCCCTCATCAGTCTACTACAACATAAATCATCATTGTTATAATGAAGAGAGGCACCCCGTGAAAGTGACTAATGCTTGTTTGGCTTGCTGAGACAACGAGAGGAGAGATGTAGAGAAAGTAAAATGCCTAAAATTTTACTTTTGTCAGCAACAGAGGCACCATTCACAATCAATGTTTGTGAAAACATATGGAAAAGTTTAGAAAAAAATTTAGAAGTTGGCACTTTTCCTTGTCAGAAGATCAAAGAAAAAGATAAAAAGAAGAAAAAAAAAAAAAAACAAAACAAAAAACACACCCAACTTTCAATTCATTTTAAACTTTCATGCACTTTTCTCAGAAACCAAACAAAGGACTTCTTCTGGGGTTTGTGACCACACACATACGTTCGATGCCCACACTAAAACAAATCCATTGTTAAAGCTACGAATTCCAACCATCCCCGCCCATTCAAAACTTCCCATGAGCAAGAAAATAAAAAAAAAGGTAAATAAATTTTAATTAAAAGGACCACAAAAGCACAGCCTTTTTAAGAAGGGCCGCTTTAAAAAAAGCAGAAAACATAAGCCACCAAATATGGTTTGCTGGATCGGTAAATGGGTCGCTGCTGGATTCCCAAGTACTTTCTTGCTTCCCAACGTTTTCTCGGAAACCAAACAGCAAAGACGCATTCTGTGGAAAGCAAAACGCAAGAAGAAGAAGAAGAAGAAAGTAGCTCCAGAGTTGGCTTTTTGCCTTACCAGAGAAAGAAAATGCCAAGCCAGAGAGAGTGAGAGAGAGAGAGAGAGAAATGATACTTTCTTTCTTTATCAGGGAGGGTCTTCGGGGGGGGGGGTGCTGGGTGCTGGGTGCTGGGGAGAGAAGGTCGAAGCAGATACACTGTGACTGTGAGTCAACAGGATTGATTGATGATGATTTCCACTCACAGCTCACATTCCCCCACCCTCTTTTTTCTTTTCTTTTCTTTTATTTTATTTTTTAACCCCCATTTTGCCCCTCCCCATCCCTAAACCTTATCTTTAATTAATTTAATTAATCAATCAATCAGTATGTCATTTTCCCATCATGTTTTATCATCTTCGCATTTTCCACCCTATTTTCCAATTCCCATTTAGAGGTTGACTCACGTTAAGAAAAAAAAAAAAAAAAAAAAAATATATATATATATATAACTAAATTGATATTAAGTTATCTTTACTAAATTTATTATGGAATCAAGTATTTGAATTATTTTAATACTTTCCAATTGGTTTTTTTCTCTCATGTGATTCCCAAAGGACAAAAATGGTCCATGCATAATTTGCCTTTTCTTTCCATCGATAGTAATGGCAGTATGCTTTCATTGTCCACAACTTTTAGCTAGTGAGGGTTGGTTTCTACCATCCTGGCAATGTGGTCGCGTAAAAAGATTTAGTTGTCCAAAACATAAGCCAATGTCTGCAGTACAAATACAGGTTTTTTTTTTTTTTTTTGGTTGGATGCTTGCACTTGTTGCTTTTCATTTGTGGAAGATTATTCTTTCACCTTTCTTTCTTTTTTGTTTTTTTTTTTTTGGATTAGAAACTCATTGCAAAAACACCCCAATTTAAATGGGGCCATCAACTAATGTGTAATCAGGAAAAAAAAAGAAAAGAAAAGAAAAGATGCTCTCTAATTGTGGCAATGGAAGCATTTCCCTTTTGCTTTCAAGATTCCTAGGAATGTCCTCCCTCTGTCCCTCGTGCCTTCCCTTCTTTCCATGCCTTGTATTATATTTTCAGGTAGCAATACCTGCAGTCGAATTGGCTGAAAACAGACGAGGGCTCATGATGCCTTGGTGTGTCATTTTCCACTAACTAAATACTGATTTTGTTTAAGTTAGCCAGCCATTCTGATGTCTAATTGCGGTGGCTGAACAATTAATTTAATTGAGCATTGTTCCACTGTGTACTTGCTTGCACACGTTAATTAATTAATTAATTATATATATAGATAGGGGTTTCTCAGGACGCAAAATCAAACTGACACACTGCAGTGTGTGTGTGTGCGTGCGTGCCCCCCTGCATGAATTTTTTCACCTTCACCTCTTCTGTACTGAATTTATGTGTTGTACGCACACAAAGGGAGGTGGGGGGGGCATGGTTTGTACCTGTTAAAGTCCCAATTAAACGGTGCTTTTAACTGGGAAACAATAAATGCTCATTATCATATGGACCGGGAAAGCTTGAAACCCAGATGTTGATTGATGGCCGCAACCCCCCCCCCCCCACATAACCTGCTTCTAGGGTCCCCAAAAAAAACTTGAATGATTAACCTTCAGGCTGCTTCAACAAAAGCAGAAGCAGAGCAAAAAGGTCAGGGGGGTAAATTCTTTGGATAAAATTTACTTGCCATTGTTTTGATTTTGACTTTTGTTTTTCTTTTGTCTCATGCACAAAACAAAAAATGAAAAAAAAAAAAAAACTCTTTTCGGGATACAGTGGGTGATTTTATCCAATTATAAAAAAGGGGTAAATTTGGCCATGACGTTATGGTAACAATGAAAGGTAGAGAAGAACAGTTCCAAAAAAATAAGAATGAGAATTGACGGGTGAAATGACCCCCGCCCCCCCCTGTGTGCCACTTGTACTTCGCTTTGAGCGCACACGTGTACGGGTCCAGCCGATTGAATAGGAGGAGGAGGAGGAGGAGGAGGAGGAGGAGGAGCGGGCAGTGACCCCGCAGCCTTGTCAGACCACAGGCCACCCACAGTTCACTGCTTTTCTTTGTTTTTTTTTTCTCTTTTCATTTTGCAGTGGACAAGCCAGTCAGGCAAGCAAGCCAGAAGGAACAAACCCAGCCACCCTCCTCCTCCGTCCCTGTCTCAAAAAAAAAATGCCACCCGGCCGCATAAAAAAAATAAAAATTAATAAATGTACAAATATATCATAAATAAAATAGACATAAAAAAATGCAACAAAGCTGATAATTCATGAAATTATATTTTTACTTATTCTTATGTATATTTATTTATTTATTCATTTTCGTTTTGATTTTTTTTATCAATCATATATTTTGTTTTAAAAAAAATTCAAAACAAAATTATTATTGATGTCACCCGTGCTGCTTTTTGGGGGGGGGGGGGGGGAGGGGGGACAAGTCCCATCTTAAAAAAGCTTTTCCTCTATTATTCACCTATCCCCCACAACATAAAGCTCAAGATATGCACATTTTATCTTTGATTGGCTAAGTCTTTTTACCCTCTTCCTTCTTGCATTTGTTTTTGTTTTTGTTTTTATTTTTTTATTTTTTTTTACAATTTAATACCTATAGTTTTAAAATTTGACTTATTTGATGATCAAATCGGTGATTCACAATTTTAAATTAATTTGATTTCTTAATATAATTACACAAGAAAGTAACTTAAAAAAAAATTGCTCAATCTAATTCACTTGAACGGTCAGATTATTCAGTTAAATTAATGAATTGGACGAATTTTGTTAAAAAATTTTATTCCTAATTATTTTTCTCAAAAATTGAATATGATTATATCTTTTATTAACAATACTTGTAAATATTAATTATTTTTTAAACAAAAAATCAAAATTGTCCCAACAGCTATCAGTCAGCAATCCAAATGATATACCCATCAAAGTAGACCTTTCTTTAGATTAGAGTTCTCATTGCATTGCAGATTGAATTTTTAGCTGTGGAACCCCATTGGCTGGCTCCTTATTAAGTAAACAAAGATAAAGATAAAATTAAACACGTGGCTAGAGCAAGTAACGTAGACAAAGTTTTGACAAAATGTTCAAGGTAAATATTGAGTATTGTTAAAGGCAATAAATACAATTTATGTAAAAAAAAAATGCTAAGTAATTTTTAATATTCTTAAAATTAATTCAATTTAAATCCAACATAATACGTATAAAAATTATATCATATAGTTCTTTTTTTTTTTTTAATGTTACGTAGAGTACAATATTTGAATTAAAGATACAATTGTTTATAACTATTTTATTGAAACCCATCATATGTATTATTCTATATTTAAACTGAACAAAAAAAAGAAAGAACAATTTGTTAACCTCAAAGGGATAAGCCATTTATAGTTATTTAAATTTGATGAGTTTGGCTTATTCGTTGAATTTATCTGGCACTACAACACAACTTATATGTTTGGGACGAAATAATTTATGTGTTTTCGTAATTTTAAATTTAATGAGCACCCAGATGTTTCTTAATCAAAGCTTAAAATACCTCTAAGCCTCCAAGGCCTTGAACCTTCACCAGTCATCGAAGAGACTGCCATTTGAGGAATCAGATTCAACCATAATACTACAAATGCCGAAAACATTGATTCAATGTAACAAGTTCTAATGCTTTGGCAATAGCCATAATTTTAGCATCATTGGAATCCTTACAACCCACGAGGCACGAAAATACACACAAAAAGGTGCCATTGTGATCTCGTAAAACTCCCCCTAATGCTTGGAAAACCTGGCTCACCAGTTGCAGAACCATCCACATTCCATTTAAAGTTGGGTAGGCAAGAGAATTCCAGGCAGGTTGATGTCTAGTGTTTTTAAGGTTTTGCCCATAACTTTATTGCCTCCACTGCCTGCATTATTTCTTGACCAGAGTTAGGCGGGTCAGTGATGACAGTGCCACTCCAAAACCTCCAACGAGCAAAGACAACATCCATAAGAGTATTCCATTTAGGGGCTTCGCCTCCAAACAGAAGCTTATTTCTCTCGTTCCAAATTGTCCGGACAATGACAAAGAGCAAGCCATACCATATCAAGCGATTTCACTCCATTACTTAACTATTTTAATAATTCATATTTTAGATTATTTTGTCTATTCCCTTCATCATATAGCTTGCTTTTGGTATAAGCACTTTAGACTTGATGGTACATCAACACTAATAGTGTTAGTTTCACCTATAATGGAATATCTATTAGAAAATATTTTAACCAATTTGCCTTAACATTAGTCATTTTTATGGCTATAACTCAAATTTTATATAGATTGAGTAAGAATTATTTGTTTATTAGATTTTTAAGCCACCATTTCACCTTTAGAGGTGACTTGATCTCATTTGAATCAAAAGTTTTATTAAGATAATTATACTTTTTAGTGTAATAAAAATTCACTACAAAATATATTATAGTTTATAGTAAGTATGAAACTTATGACTTAAATTAATATCCCTCGAAGGTAGACCTACACACCTTTGTCAGCAACTATAACATAGGATCTATCCATATAAGTATTATATGATAGAGAAATTGTCAACAATCAAAGAACTTTCCACTAAAATTAAAATTTTAAGTAAATTCTCATTAGATTATTTTAAAAGAAAAATTATAATCTTTTTTATTTTGAACTAAAATGACAAAGATGAAACCATATAGTTATAACTTATCTTGTCAAAATATATAAATATTCTCTAACCTTTAATGACATCCTTAAGTTAGTGAATGTCAAAAATACAACAATGTTAAGAAAAATTGTTATTTATTTACTATATTTTCACATTTTTCTCAAAATACTAAATGACAAGGATAATAAGAAAAGTTAAACAGGTAAATAAAATTATAGAATAAGGTAATATCATATACCAATAAATTGCCATATTACCTTATTTCCATTTTACCTCTATGTTAAAACTGTAGATGTCACATTAGAGATAAAGATGTTACCTTTGTGATTGAACTCATGAGAACCTATATTAGACTCTTGAAAAAATATCATGTTTCAAGTGTGTTAGGCATTATTTTTAAAGATAGTTTCTTCTTCTTAAACAAATTATTTTAGTATAACAAGCTATAATGACTATCCTCCTAAAATATGATAGAGTTTTCCAATAATGTATACTTCAAATAGCAAGACAATAAACACAACTCAATTTTTTTAATTAACCCAATAGACGGTTATAGATTATTATGAATAGTGTTTATTGTCTTATAAGAATAAGAGGTAAAAATTAATTTATATTAATGAAGATTTAATAACTAATATAATGAAATAATACTAAATATAAATTTTAATAGAAATAAATAATTAGCGTTATTATGATTTATAAGAACTAATAATGAACACATAATGGCTAGTCCAATAGTCGTAAAATAATTAGTCTAATGATTAGTTGACAAAGTTTTAAAACATGATAATTAACCCTTCAAAATACACTAATTTACAATAATAATCACATTAATATTAGAGCTTGAGTACCTTAAAAAGGCAATATCTTTCCATAAAATAAGAGAAATGATGATTTGCCAAGGGGGAGGGCTAAATATTAACATTTTTCCATTTTTCATTAATTTAAAGCACTTGACTAAATAAATCTCCATTGTAGGCCTACAATGATGTCTACAACCTTTTCTAACATTTTAAATAAAGAAAGATAATAGATTAACAGGTTGTTTAATACAACTTTTAGAAGGGCTAAATGTCCATCCATACATAGCATTTAAATTTTCCAACAAATTAGTCTACTTTGAATTTTTTTAATTACCGAAGTCCATATTACAAATTTCCATAGGTTAGAACCTAAAAGGAGACCAAGATATTTAATTGGAAGAGCTTCCACTTGACACCTTAATCTAGTAAACATATGTGCAAGCCACTGACCATTAACGTTGATAACTATTAGAGATGATTTATAAAAGTTGCTTCTCAATTCATAAATTAGTTTATAACACTTTAATACCATCTTAATGGCAAGCAAATTATCATACTAAGTTTGATGAAAAATTAAAATGTCATCTATAAATTGCAAATAAGGGGAGAAGTGCTTTATAATTTGAAGAGGACTAAGAATAATGCCAAGCTTAGTTGCTCTTTTATAATGATATTTAAGCTTTCAATAATTATAATAAAAAAAGGGTAACAAAAGATCACTTTGCTTGAAACCCCTTTTCGAAGAGGTTATGATTATAAATAATCTATTTATAAGAAGAATTATTTGAGTTGAAAAGAAACATTGCTTAATCCAAAAACACCATTTAACATTAAAACTCATTTCCATAAAAACAAAATCTAGAAATTCCCACAAAATTGAATCAAATGCTTTGTGAAAGTTATGCTTCAGTAGAATTTTTGATACTTTGCCTTTTTAATAAAGTTAATAAATTTAAAGTCAATCAATGCACCAAGTATTTGTTTACCATTTATCAAAATATTTTAATTTTCTTTAATTACTTTATTAACCACTCTTTATAGTCTATTTGTTAGTACTTCCAAATGATCTCATATAAGCTTCCAGTTAGGCTTATTGGCATATACTTAGTCAAGTGCATAAGATTTGCTACTTTAGTTATTAGTGATAAAATAAGAATTAATGCCTCTAGGGAGTAAGCTTGCTTTGAAAAATTTTTGGAACATAATAAAAATATCTTTAAAGAAAAAATCTCATGTAAATTTAAAAAATGAAAAATTAAAGTCATAGGACTTGAAATGTTATTGCTTTTACAACTCCAAATTGTTTTTTTAATTCCATTAAACTAGGATGAATTTCAAGAGAAAAAAATAATTATGGCTAAGTTTTTTAGAACTTAAAATTTAAATAATTGTCCAAAACTTATCACTGTCATTATATAAAGATCTAAAATACCATGCCATTTTTGCCTAAATTTAAGAAGGTTGAAAGAAATATTCATTTTTACTTTTAATTCGACTAATATAATTTTCCTATATTCGTTGTACGACAACTAAATGAAAAGAAATAATGATGAGATTTATGGAGGGCTTTAAAAGATCCATTGAGCATTTTAGAAGGTTCGATCACATAAGTTGAAGCCAAAAAGATGAAATAAGTACTAAATGAGTTAATTAAGGACATTTAAGCTAACCAAGTTATAAATGCTGTGAATTTAAACTTAAAAGCGGATCAAAACTTTAGTAATATAATTAAAGTACTAATAAGCTTACATACAATCTGCTCCTAAATAAAAGTTTGTCATAAAATAAGAGTTTATAATAAACTAAAAGTATTCTTATATTTTAGGAGTTTATCATTGTCTCTATTTTTAGAATTTTTAGGGTTGTTATTTTAGTTCATAAATAGGAACTTTCTTATAAGCGTAAGGGGATAGGTGATTATATACATCGAGAAGTGAGAAACTTTCTCTTTATTTTTTTTTAAAATTTTGATAATTTATCAAAATTATTGACTTGTGACATTTCAACCTAACTTATCACTTCAAAGTTCATTCTTTTTGAAGTGTAGTGTTTGTATTCTTCTTTATATCTTATGTTTGTATCTATTTAGGTATTAAATTTAGGTTTTGTGTGATTAAAAGTTGATTTATCTTTATTAGGTTCTTATTCAATTTCTTGTATGTGTTGGGTCTTTATGTCACATCTTTTAATGTTCATGCTAGTTGTATTAGAGCTTAGCATTAAATTAGGCTAGATTTATTATTATTTTTATTTGTTATCTTAAGATTTATTTATTTCTTATTTAGTTCATATGTTGAGCATAATAGCATTTAAATGCCTTATTATGCTTATTTGTAATTTTTCTTATTATGCTTATTTGTAATTTTTCTTACTTTACTCGTTTGTTTTAGGATATGACCATAAAAAACTAATGTTTTCAATTTCATTTGCTATCTTTAAGTGTTATATTTGTGTTTTGTGTTAGCAATTAGATTAAAAAAAATCAAATTGGTTATATTAATTTTTTTTTTTGGCTCAATTTTAATTTTGTCATCTAGTTTTGGTTCTTTCATCTAAGTTGTCCTTTAAGTTTAACTCTTTAATTTGTTTTTCTTAATTTTAATTCATTAAATTTGTTCTTTTGGTCATCCCTTTTTCATTTTCTAACGTCTTATTTTTTATTAATTCAATTTCCTCTCATTTACTTTATTTTGTGAGTTTAGTTCACTTAAAATTAATCTTCTCGATTTAGTTTATTTAGTTCCTTAAAAAGCTAAAAAGGGAAGTGAGAGTGGTAAAAAGTAAGTGTGTGAGCTTATTATAAGAAAAGTCACTAAAGAAAAGTAAACATAATGGTTGAGTAATAATAGTTAAGAGAAACATATGAGGGTGTCTGTGTGAGGTTATTCCTAGAATTTTTTTGATATAGGTGATGACTTAAGGATGAATCCTTTTAAAGAGAAAAGAAATAATGAGATCTATGAAGGAGTTGGTGCATTGAGGCCTTTAAAGGATCCATTGAGCATTCTAAAAGATCCAATTACGTGAGTTAGGGTAAAAAAAAAATAAAATGAAAGTACTAAATGAGCTAATTAAGGACATTTAGGCCAACCAAACTATATATGGTATTAATGCAAACTTAAGAGAGGACCAAGACTTTATTAATATGATTAAAGTGCTTAATATACTGAAGTTAAGTAATAATATCCATTGTTAAATAAGAGTTTGTTATAAAATATTAGTTTACAATAAATTAGAAGTATTCATATATTTTAGGAGTTTATTATTTTCTTTACTTTTAGGATTTTTAAGATTGTTATTTTAGTATATAAATAGGCACTTTCTTATAAACTTAAGAGGGTAGATAATTGTTTGAATTGAGATGTGAGTAATTTTTTTTTTAAATTCTTTTTTGAACTTTGAGAACTTATCAAAATTATTGTCATTTGACATTTCAATTTTACTTATGACTCCTAAGTCAATTTGTTTTTGAAGTGTGACATACATATCCTTTTTTATACTTTAAGTTAGCATTTCTTTAAACATTAGGTTTAGATCTTGTGTGATTGAAATTTGATTGAGGTTTTTGGGTTCTTATTAGATTCCTTGTACTTGTTAGGTCTCTACACCATATTTTTTAGATTTCACATTACATAGTGTTTTTATCACCTTTCTAAATCCATTTCAATCTTGATTTTGGTGCCAAAGTGATTCTTTAATTTTGCACCTTTTTCATACCTCCCTTTTAAGCCTTTTTTTTTTTTCACTACGTTCTGACTTATCCAATATCTCCATTCTTATAATTTGTCCAAGTCATCTAATTCTTCCTTAATTTGACAAATTGATATGTCTATATTGCAAAAGACTTCCTTGTTTCAAGACTTTAAATTTCCATTCAACATTTTGAGCTTTTCTGAAATATGTAAAAGGCCAAAATTAACCCACTATTTTTTTAAGTTCAAGAATGCCAGATATTACAGCCAATAGTCTAAGAATTTAAAGGACTTCAAACCCTAATTAAGAAATCTTAACTCAAGCAAAAGTGGACAATGATATAAGAAACCATTTTGTCACCTTTATTACTTAAGCATTAAAAATTTGAAAAAAAAAATTTCTAGAGAGACCCAAAAAGGTCAATTCTTTTCAAAAATGAAGCTTAAACTCAGCTTTAGTTTACCATGTACTTGACATAGACACATTTTCCTTAGACCTTATAATTAACCTCATTAGCATTACTAGCTTGAGTACAAAAACTTAGATGCTTGCCCCATAAAAACTTAATAGTTTCTAATGGTGACAAAAGGTTATGTATCATAAGTCACATAAAATAAAAGGCAAACTATCCTTAAGATATTTAGAAAATTAATTAACAAAATAACATAATGCTACAACAAAAGTAAATTAACAAAAAATAATATCATGTTTGAAGTGTACTAGGTATTGTCTTTAAGAATAGCTTCTATCTCCTAAACAAATTATCCTAGTATAATAGGTTATAGTGGATGTCATCTAAGGATACAACAAATTTTTCCATTAATGTGCATTTCAAATAATGAGGCATTAAAAATATGTTAACCTTTTGATTAACCCAACAATGGGATATAAATTGTTATAAAAGGTGCTTATTATCTTTTAAGAATAAAAGACTAATTTAATGATTCATGATTTAATAACTTATATAATGAAATAATGTTAAACATAAATTTTAATGATAATAAATAGCTAGTATTATTATGAGAAATAATTATTAATAACAAACATATAATGGCTAGTTCAATGATTATAATACAATTAATTGATCAAGTTTAAAAATATGATAAAAGCCTTTGAAAATAAATTAATTTACAATAATAATCATACTAGTATTAAAGTTTAAGCACCTTAAAAAGGCAATATCTTTCCATAAACGAGAGAAATGATGATTTGACAAGGAAAAGGCCAAATATTAGAATTCATATTGTATTTGGAACATATTTTCTTCTTCAATAAAGTATTGTTAGAGTTGAGCCTTAGTAACAAGTTGAAAAACAAGTCCTTATTTATATCAAATATATAGTAATTACCAATATTACTACGACTTTTTGGTTTCAAAACACCATTTAACTTTTTTCATTTTTTGTTGATCTAAAGCACCCAACCAAATTAATCTCCATTATAGGCCTTAATGATGTCTATAACCTTTTTGACATTTTAAATAGAGAAAACTAATATATTTGTAGGTTGTTTAGTATAAATTTTAGGAAGGTTAAATGTTTACCTATAAATAACATTTAACTTTTTTAATAAGTTAGTCTACTTTGAATTTTTTCAATTATTGAGGTTTATGTTGCTAATTTCCTTGGGTTATAACCTAAACAGAGACTAAGATATTTAGGTAAAAGAGTTTTAACTTTACATTCTAATTTAGCTAATGTGTATAAGCCATTAATCATCAACATCGATACCCTTTAGAGATGATTTAGGAAAGTTGATTCTAAATTTATAAATTAGTTCATAGCACTTTAACACTATCTTAATGGTAAGAAATTATCATACTAAGTTTGACAAAAAATTAAAATGTCATTTGTAAATTGTAAATGTAAGGAGAAATGCTCTATAATGAAAAGAGAAATAGGGATAAAGCCAATCTTAGTTATTTTATTTATGATAATATTCAAGCTTTTAATAATTATAATAAAAAAAAGAGGGTGATAAAGGATCACTTTACCTAAGACCCTTTTACAAAAAGACTATGATTATAAGTGAGCCATTTGTAAGGATAACTATCTAAGCTAAAAAGAAACATTACTTGTTCCAAAAATATTATTTAATAGCTAAACTTATTTCTATAAGAACAAAATTTAGAAATCTCTACAAAACCAAGTCAAATGCTTTGTAAAAGTTAAGCTTTAGTAGGACTTCTAATACTCTTTCCTTTTTAATAGAGTTAATAAGTTCAAAGGCAATTAATGAATTATCAAGTATTTATTTGCCATTTATTAAAACACTTTGATTGTTTTTAATTATTTTAGCAATCACTTTGACAACTTGTTTGCGAGCACTTCCAAAATGATCTTATATAAGCTTCTAAGTTAACTTATTGGTTTAAACTCAATCAAGAGCATAAAGTTTGCAACTTTAGGTATTAATGTGACAAAAAAGGAATTCATGCCTTTAGGGCGTAAGCCAATTTTGAATAAATTTTGGAATATACTAGAACTATCTTCAAAGAAAAAATTTCATATTAATCTAAAATTGAAAAATTAAAGTCATTAAGACTTGGAGACTTGTTGCTTTTACAACTCTAAATTGTTTCTTTAATTTCAGCAAAGTAGAATGGCCTTTTAATAGATAGCAAAATCATGGCTAATTTTTTTAAAATCTAAAACTAAAATAATAGGTCTAAACTTATCATTCTCATTCTATAATTATCTAAAATACCTACAATTTTTACCTAGATTTGAGAAGGTCAAAAAAACATTCATTTTCACTTTTAATTTAACTAATGTAATTTTCCTATATTCTTTGTATGATGATTAGATGGAAGGACATAATGATGAAATTTAAGGAGAAGCAAATGTATAAAGGGGTTTAAAGAATCCAATAAGTATTTCAAAAGTTTTAATCATGTTAACTAGAGCCAAAAAGATAAAAGAAGTAATAAATGAGTTGATTGAGGACATTTAGGTTAATCAAGTTATAAATGGCATGAATTCAAACATAAAAGAGGACCAAAACTTTATTAATATAATTGGAATAAGTGAGAGCTAAACAATAAAATCCACTATTATAAAAGAGTTAATTGCAAATTAGAGTTTGAAATAAATTATAAATGTTCTTTTATTTTTAAAGTGGGTTGTTTTTATTTTTAGGATTTTTAGGGTTGTTATTTCAGCTTATAAATATGCACTTTTTTGTAAGTATAAGGGGATAGATGATTATATAAATTGAGAAGCGATAAACTTTTTCTTTATGTTGTTTTTTGAACTATGAGAACTTGCCAAAATTATAATCTTGTGGCATTCTGACTTGATTTATTATTCTTAAGTTTATCCTTTTCTATAATGTGACATATATATTTTTATATACCTTATGTTTGAATTCCTTTAAGCATTCTTTTAATTTAACTTTGTTAGGTTTTTATTTGGTTCCTTATATAGGTTGAACCTTAAGTCATGCCTTTTAAGGTTCATATTATAACTTAACACTAAATAAGGTTGGTTTTATTAATTTTTTGGTTTTGCTATTTTGAGATTTATTTATTTATTGTTTAGTTTGTTTTTTGAGCATATTACCATTTAAACACGTTATTATGCTTATTTCTAATTTTTTACTTTGTTTGTTTGTTTGTATGATCACATAACTATCAAAAGAGTTATTTTTAATTTTTTTTTGTCATCTTTAAGTGTCTTATTCAAGTATTATGTTAGCAATTGGATTTTTTTTAAAAGTCAAACTAGCCAAATTATTTTTCTTTGTTTAACTTTAATTTTACCATCTATTTTCTAGTTATTTTGTGTAAGTTATCCTTTATATTTAACTCTTTAATTTTTTTTCTTTATGTTTAATTTATTAAATTTGTTCTTCTTGGCATTCTTTTTCCGTTTTTAACTTATTATTTTTCATCAACTCAATTCTTTCTTATTTAGTTTATTTTATAAGTTTGATTTATTCAAAATTATTTTTTTTTATTAAGCTTGTTTAGTTCTTTAAAAAGTTGAAAGGGAAAATTAGAGTTACAAAAAGTAAAATTGTAAGCTCATTATAAGAAAAGCCACTAAAGAGAAATAAATATAAAGGTAAAATGACAATAATTGTAGGAAGCATATGAGGGAGTACATATGAGGTTATTCTAAACATTTTTTTGATGTAAGTGATGATTCAAGAATGAATTCTTTTGAGGAAAGGACGAGTGGTGAGATTCATAGAAGAGCCACTGCATAAAGGATTTAAAGGTTTTACTAAGCATTTTAGAAGGTCTAATCACATGAATTAGAGCCAAAATGATGGAAGAAGTACTAAATGGACTAATTAAGGATATTCAAGTCAATCAAGTTATAAATAACATGAATTCAAGCTTGAAAGAAGATCAAAACTTTATTATTATAATTAGAGTACTTAATGAGTTAAAGTTAAGTAATAAAATCTACTTATAAATGGGATTTTGCTATAAAATAGAAAGTTTTCAATAAACTATGAATATTCCTATATTTTAGGAGTTTATCATTGCATTTATTTTTAAAGTTTTTAAAGTTGTTATAATTGTTATTTTAGCATATAAATAAACACCTCCTTATAAACTTAAAGGGGCTGAGAATTATATAAATTAAGAAGTGAAAAACTTTCTATTTAAATTCTTCTTTGAATTTTGAAAATTATTAAGATTATTGTCTTATGGCATTTTAAACCAACTTATCACTCCTAAGTCCATTTTTTTTGCAATGTGGTGTCCATATACTTCTTTATACCATAAGTTTATATTTCTTTAAACATTAGGTTTGAGTATTGTGTGATTAAAATATGATTTAGTTTGTTTGGGTTTTTGTTTGATTTCTTGTACGTGTTAGATCCCTAAGTCATGTCTTTTAGGGTTCATATCACATGGTGTTCTTATCACCTTTCCAAATGCATCTTAATCATAATTTTTGGTGCCAAAGTGATTTCTTAAGTTTTTTTTTTCTTTTTCTTTTTAAGTTTTGACTTATCCAATTACCTTTGCTCTTACAATTTGTTCAAGCCGTTTAGCTTTTGCTTAATTTGATAAATTGATGTGTTTATATTGCCAAAGACTAAACTTTAAATTTTCTTTCAACATTTTAAGTTTTTTTTTTTAATATGCTAAGGGTCAAGATCAACCATTAATTTTTGATTATGTTTAAAAACTATGGACATTATAGTCAATGGTTTAAGTATTTAAAGGACTTTAAACCATAATTAAGAAATTTAAACTCAAAAAATAGTGAAAAATGAATTGAGAAGCCATTTTGTAGCCTTTATTACTTAAGTTTTACAAATTTAGCAAAAAGTTTTAGAAAGACTAAAAAAATTTAATTTTGCTTATTGCTCTTGAATTTGATTTAGGTGAATTATCACCTTATTAATGGCAAATCAATTATAGGCTAATGTTATGCAAAGAGTTTAAGAAGTCTACCATTACCTTATCCATTATTTGTTTATCATTACTTTTGTCTTTAGTTTTTAGAGTTATGTTGAGATCACCTCCCATTAACCATGGCTTATTAATAATGCTATATTACTTAACTAAAAATCCCTAAAGCTCTTTTTTATTGGATTGATCATTAGACCTTTAGACATTAATAAGGACAAAAGGAAAATTATTAGCAAAAAAGTTTTCCTTTACCAAAATTCATTTAAAATCATTGATTATTAAGTTTGTTTTAAAGAAATACTTATTTTAAATGGATAAAATTCCATCATACTTTCCCATCACTTTAATAAAGTCTCATGAGTAACTATTTAAGACCTATAACTTGAAAATATTAATTGGGTGCACATTTTTTAGTTTTGTCTGTTGTATCATTAAAAATTTAATTCCCTTCTTTTAAACTTAAAGACTAAAATCCCCCTTTTTTTCTTTAAAACTACACCATTTACATTTCAAAATAAGTTTATTATAGAAATAAGAAATTTATAGCTAACCTCAGACATAACATCGATTAATTTAAATCAAGACTCTTATCATCACCATTTGTAACATTATGACAGACTTCCTTTCATTCCTTTATAGCCATTAGCCTAATAATTTCATCCTCCTTTGACCAATGGCTAAGCAAACCTAAACTTTTGCTTATAGCAAGTTTGACTTCAATTCTCTAATTACGTTGAACAATATCCTTGTCATAAACTAGGATTGGATCAACGAAAGCATTAAATATTGCGATAAATAAGAGATTTATGGAATTAGCCAAATCTTTATAAGCCTAATGATTTTTACTATTTTTCCTTTGTTTTTTTTGTCAATTTTCTTTATAATTTTTCCTTTTAGTCTATGCTTAATGTCTTTTTTAGTTACAAAGATAGTTAAGTACTATGGAAAGAGCAATAAGATTATGTTGGTAAAGAAAGAACTAGCTTATTATGACCATTAATAGGTGACTAATAACCTATTGTATTGTCCACCAGAGCCATATTTTTAAAAGGTAGTAAGGTCTTTTTGTTAGAATTTCCTAATTAGTCATGTTAGAATATTTTTGAATAATATTTTTATTAATGACTTAATCATAATAGAGCTTAATTATTGAGGAATAATTCTGTAAATTATTGCATTATTAATGATTATAATCTTGAATTTGATTTGAGTATTATTGGATATACCTAATTTAAGTTATGTAATTATATATATATATATTTACATATAAAGTGCTCTTTTTCCTAACATATAAAAAAACTTTATTTAAATGTGTGTGATCATAATAAAAGTCATGAACAAAGAGAATGAAAAATAATTAAAGGTACTAAATTTAAAATGAATTAAAATATTTTATTGTAAAAGAGAATGTTGAAAAACAAAAAATGTTTATAAAGTACTAATTGATCTCATAATAGTAAATCAATATGAAAGTTTACAATTAATATTATGTAGAGAATGTATTCTTAAAATAAACCTTAGTTGTACCAATGATAAATGATAATGTATAATGTAATGACATTTTAAACTCACTAATATGTTTCTAATATATATTATATATTTTTTATTATTTTATGATTATATACACATTACTATTTTAAAATTAACAAAAAAAAGTTTTTATAAGACATCATTATGGACTACTATGAAAATATATATAATTATAAGTTTTATATGATATATTATAAGTGTTGCAATATACAAAAGAGAGTATTCTAAATAAATAAGGCATAATTGTTATAACTTATACTAAACAGTTTAGCATATTATGACATTATGATGAAATCATATAAGTTGTTATCATCATTAATGCATAATGATTAATAAATTCTAGTTAGGAAAAATGGAAAAATGTTAGAATTTTTTTAAAGTAGTTACATTAGAATATTCTTGAATAATACTTTTATTATGAACTCAATTATAATATGAGTCAATTAATGAGGAATAATTATGTACATTATTATACTATTAGGAACTATAATCTTAAGTTTAATTTAAATATTAATGAATATATCGAATTTAAATTAAGCAATTATATATAGTTAGTCCTTTTTTTTTCTAACACATGAAAATTCTATCTAAATATGTGTAATTATAATAAAGGTCAAGAGAGAGAAATTAATTATTAAGTGAAGATGAACCCTCCAAACACATCAATAATTTTAGTTTTCATAAACTGAAATATGTTATTTATGATATTATTTAAATAAATATATTTAATTTCAAAAGTCAGTAAATTAATGCTCAATAATGATGTTATTATTAAAAAATCTAACACCCTTTTGAATTTGAAAATGCATAAGGACTCTTAGACTTCTCCACCAATCTTAAATCATTATGATATGAAAAGGAATAATGTATGGTCGTTGATGCGGCATGAGAACTTTAAGCTTATCTTATAATCTTAATGTACGATATGAGGGAAGCTTTGCTAGATTTAAACCCACTAAGATGAAGACAATAATTGGAAAGAGCAACATTTGGATTAGCAATACTAAAGTCTTTCTTTGTACCATGTAATGAATTAATAAAAAAGGCATCATTGGTAGATTCTTCAATTGCTTTAATTTTAATAATTAACCTTTTAGCTTGAAATCTCGTGTATATAATTCATAACTAGATATAAAACCAATTTCTCTTTATATTAAATTGCCTTTTTTTATGTGTTTACATTGGCTATTATGAATTAGCTATGTAGATTTCAAACCATTATGTAGAATTTTTGACCTTAAGTATGTTGAAAAACACCTTCACAACAAAGCCATATCTATCTTCTCAAACTTACATCAGTAGGCTCCTATCTCTTAATAACATCAAACCATAGTTTAAGCCATTATATGTTTATTTTAAACATATTTTCCATATCTTTATGGGAAAAAATGTTCATAAGCACTATAATCTGTTTATATGATTAACATTAAAGGTAAAGCCTTTAGTGAATAGTAAATTATCAAGTGTAAAGATGCACTTAGGGTAATTGACAATTCCTACAAAGGATAGCTCCAATTACCTTGAATCATTTACATCTTATTCAGAAGGGTGGCAATTCTTTATGTCAACTTATGGAGTTTTGAGACATTTGAAGACATATTTTTCATGACTCTAAAGTATAACCTTGAATTCCAAATTTTGTTTAAGATTACTTATAGAGAAACCTTTTGGTTTAACCATTTTCCTTAAATGAGGCCACTCAAAAACTTTGTTTGGTCTCTTATTAAATTTTGCTATGTTTACTTACAACTTGTGGTTAATGGTTATGGTTTCATTGATTTCTTTGACAATCAATTCAATTTTCTTTTTTCCTTCTATCATAATAAATCCAAATTTTAATCTAAACCTATTTCTTTTTACTAAGACGTATGCATTAGCTACTTTGTCATATCAATCATAAAGACTAATAAGCCTTTTAATAGACGATTCTACCAAAAAATTTAAAAAATAAATAGTAGTGATTAAACAATGGATGTTTATGTCTTTGGAAAAGGAATTTAGGAAAGTAAAAAAAGGTTAGGTGTTAAAAGGGTGACAATGCGATGGGGTAAGTAGGGAAAAAGGAGGTGGTAATGAATAAGGTAGTGGTGTTTTTAGGATGAAGGTAGGCTGGGCTTGGCTTAAAGGCTTAATGGGGAGAGGAAAGGTTTTCCATAAAACTAAGATTTCAAATAAATGGACTTTTAATGCATTTTAAAAGATTAAGTTCATCTTTATCTTAACTTGTAAAGTTTCTCTTTGTTAAAATTACTTTTCATGTAAGATAGTCTAAAAACATTAGAAGATTAAATCGTGAAATATATCATTGCTTTAAATTAAATACAACTAAAATTTCAAAGTAATCTTATTCTTACAAGTTCATATGATGAGACATAAATGGTTATATTAAGGGCTTATTTTAATTTTAGAATTAAATAATATTGGAAGAGAGTTATAATTTTATATTAAGTCAAACCATTATTGTTTTTACCTAACTTACGCTTTTTCTTCACCTAACTCTTTATATTGAGTTTTAAATTTATGCTTGTGTGTTTTACTAATTATAAATTTTTGTTACTTTCTTATAATACCTTTATATGTTATGATTAAAAATTTAAATGAAGATATATTAACATGTATGTTGAAGACTAAAAAAATGATTCTCCTTTTAAGTAACCATGTAATAAAATTTAAGCAATTAGATTTCCTTGAATTAATCATCATAAGAATTTGGACTTCTAAAATTAATTAATAAATTATATCTTTTGTTGTTTGTTAAAGGAATTAAACTTAATATATCTAATGTCACCAAAAATTGAAATGTTAGATTTTTTTTAACTCTTTTGTAGTTTTTAGTTGCTTTAGTAATGATCTACCTAATGTTTAATGTTTAATGTATTTGTAAAAAAATTTTCACTAGATTTTGTAAAATATTTATAACCAATTTGTTCCCATAAACACAACCTTAATATGATCTGATTTCAATTTCAGTTCTAGATTATTGATTCTAATTCCAAGGGTAAGGAGAATCATATCCAAATTATAGCTTAACAAGTTTAGTTACTAGTTCTCGTTCCAACTGGATTCAAGGTTTTATTTTAATTTGGTTTCGATTCATAATTGTTTGGTTTAAGATGGTATGACTTAATTTGATCACTTTTTCTTTCTTTTTTTTTTTTTTGAAATTTTGAAATATCTTCATTTTTTTAATACATAAAATTCATTTAAATTATATATTAAAGGTAATCTTGAAAATTAATTAAAAATTTTATTTTATTTATGTTAAAGAAGGTGTTGATTTGACTATAGTTTAACTTGCAATTTAATTTTAATTTGGAAATGTCAATTCAATTTCTTGAGGAGTAGAACCTTTTATCAAATTGCTCCTCTCCATGGTTCTAGTTCAAATTGAAATTGGATCAATTAGTTTCAGGTCAGTTCTAGTTCAAGATTCGTTAAATTTGAAATTAGTTTTAATTTTAATTTCAGGCCATTTCAATTTCAATTCAAACTAAAATGATTATCATGTTTAGTTTTCCATAATAATTATAGTTTTCTTAGTTTAAAAAAGCAAGACAACTACGTAACTTTTAATAGTAGTGAACTAAGCAAATAGGAATATATATATATATATATATATATATATATATATATATGTATATGTATTGATGTTTGAAAACATTTAGCTTAAAAATAGATACAATTATTTTCACCTTTTATAATTTGTTTGGTTACATTATTAATTCTGTATTTTTATTTTTTACTTTTTGTTGTTATGTTTTTTGTCATTGTTGACAATAATTAATTTTTCAAAATAATTTCCTTCTACAAAATTATTATTAATAAAAGATAATAGAGAGTAAAAAGAAAAGGAGATAATGATAATCTTGAGATAAGAGAAAAAGAGAGTGTGCCAAAGTGACGAGAGAACACATGACAAGAGAAGAGATAGTACAGAGAAACAAACAAGAGAGAGCATAAAATGCAAATGTTGAGAAAGTATACAAAGATGGAAGAATTGTATAGAGACAAGAATAAGTAAAGTAAAAGAGAGAGTGAGAGGAGAAAATAAAATGGAGAAAAGAAGTGTAGAGAAAAGAAGACATAATATAAAAGAAAAAATATCAATATATTTTTTAAATTAAAAAGTGATTAAAAATATTTAATTTTATAATTTTCAAAATATTTGATTTTATAGTTTTTCTCATTTATTTTTTTCTCAAAAGTATATATTAAACAAAAAAAAATATTTGTGCAACATGCTTTGTAGTTTACATGAAAAAAAGAAGAATAGTAACCCATCGTAAAATTTTTAGATAGAAAGAAGAGAGAGAACATGATAAAGGATGGGCCAAATACGACGAAGGAAAATACTAAGAATAAAAAGACAAAAGATAAACACTAGATTAAGAATATGGGCAAGGTAAATTATAGAAAGTGTCAATAAAATATAAAAAGAAGAAAGAGAAAATAAAATGAAAAAAAATGTATTAATATCATGTTGGAATATAAAACAGAGAATAGTGGTATATTTCAAAAATAAAAATTGATTCAAAAATATTTGATTATGTGATTGTTTTTGTCTATTTTTTTTTTATCTTAAAAACACTTTTATATGTTAAACAAAATATATTTGTGAAACATGTTTTTATTGTTATTGTTTGTAGGATAAAAAAAAAAAAAAGAACAAAATGAGAAGCCATTGCAAATATTAGGGAAAATATTATATTATTTATTAATTTGCCAAGAAGTACCAGACAGAGAGCTACGCATCTTTGAGTTGACGATGATTGGGGAATCTGATGTACAGCCGCATCATGTTTTATAATGGAAAGAAGAATCGTGTTTTGTGCTTGGGACGTGCACATTCCAAATTCCTATTTGCACCCCATTATCTTTCTCTCCCACTCTCATTTTAATTGTTTAAACACTTAATTTTTGTCAGATTCCGTTCTGATGACAATCAACTCACTCGACCAAAGATTTCCCACTTTTCTCAAATTTATGCAATTTTTCAAATTACAAGCTTACAGAAATGGACAGTCATGCAATTTTGTCATGAAATAACAATTCACTCCGAAATCCAAATTACAAGCTTACATCAATAAAACCATTATTTATTCTTAGCTAGTAAAAGAAATGGAGAAGTTTTTCATCCTTATGAGCCCTAGTGACTACAGAAAAGAAGAAATTATAATTCATTTTTTTTGTACAAGTTATGCTCCTTAATTTATATATATTTTTTTCCAATGTGATAATATAAATTCTACTATTTATTGACAAAAACAAAAATATAAGCACTACCCACAAGCCATAAGTTTTGTTTTTCTTTTTTTTTTTTCTACTATTTTTTCATCGTCTGAATTACAAATGTGTAATAAAGTTCATTAGAGCATGATTAAGTAGCCCTAAATCTAGACCTCGGTAGCACGATTTCATTAATTCACAATATTAAATCATAAATTTGATGTTTGTGCCTTCTTTTTTATAACTATGAAAAAAAGAAAAAACACTAATGTATCTGGTCAAAATTTTAATAATATAGTTTCTATAAAGATTTAGAGAAACCGTGACGTTTGTTTTTTTTTTCTGGGGTTTCTCGACGAGGGTTTGATTTCTTATGTTCGCAAGATGGTCGTATTTGAGATACTCTAATTTTTCATTCTGCAACTATTTTTCTACTCAGGCCTGATATATTTTATAAAAATAATATATATTTTTTAAAAATTTTTTTAATCACTTGATATATATAAAAGCTAATCAAATGTTTAAGTAATTTAAATATAATGTATATGAGAACTGATAAAAAGTTCAGTAAAGGCAATATTTCATTGTTTTATACTTTTTATCATTTATTATATATATATAATATATTTAAATTTTTTTATTCGTACATTTTATTATTTTTTATATACATTCAAAATTTTTAGAGTTTCCTTGCAAAGATACAATCAATTTAATGTTTTTTAAAACAAATATTCTTATTATATTATCATAATAAAAGAATTTAAATTAATGATTCTTTAATTAATTAAGATTAAATAACAAATATTAATATTACGAAGTCAATAATTATAATCACATAATATATATAAATTTGTGCTTAAAAATATGTAAAATTAATTATATTTATATAAATTTATCTTTATATATATATATTATACAATATATTTTCCATCGAATTAGGAGAATTAAGCAACTTGTAAACAGAATCGCCAATGCATGTTGAACGAGTTATCCTCTCTCCCTCTCTCTCTCTCTCTCTCTCTCTCTCTCTCTCTCTCTCTCTTAGCTTGAAGTATCCGAGGAGGTAAAAAGAAAATTTTATGAACAACGTTGATTGTGACCCAATCATTTCTACGGTCACAGCTCCATCTTAACTTCCCATAGGTTCTGATCTCGTTGTCATTAGTCATCAGGCTTGATTGTTTTGTTTTGTTCTTTTGTTTTTTGGGACTAAACTACCAAACAAATTGTCTTGGTCCCCGCGAGAGATGCCTTGTTTGCAATGTTCACGTTGAAATGATATTATGGAGATATCCCATGATTTAATAATTAATTCTTCTTTTCTTTTTTATTTTTATAATAATAATAATAATAATAATAATAATAACAAAAAAATTTTGTTGACATTATCTAGATGGCCTATGTGGGTGGTTGATATTATTAAATAAAACCATTGATATGGTGCCTTTCAGGTGGCACTATCTTAATATGCCCATTAATTCTTATTATATCCACAATGGTTCCACCAAATCTTCAGAGATTGTCCCCTCGTCATGCAATGACGGGGTGGGGTTTCGTCCGTGTGGTCTCTCCATCCCAAATGCAAACGTTTTAGCTGAAACCATGGAAACAAAACTTCTGCCCTATTGACATCTGAAAATTGGAATAAAGATTTAAATTTGTTGGGTTATTTTCTTCTTTAGAGTTTTCTTTTTTTGTTTTCCTTCAAGGTTGTTGCGAGAACCAAAGTGCTTTTTGAGGTTTATTAATCAATTTCTTTTAAGTGACGTTTTGTTTTGTTCTTTCTTTTTTTTTTTTGTTTTGGACAATAAATTTACTTTCCCTAAAACTTAAAAGATGACAAATCGCATAAAATTGTTTTAAGGAAGGAAATATAGACAATTTTTTTTTTTTTTTTGTAAGTCATAGGGAAGGCTTTAAGCCCAAAAATAACATAGAGAAAGCTACGGAACTGACAGTCAAGGCCATGTGAAAGTACTTGTGCTGGTGGGATGCTGAAGTATATGCAAGCCCCATCCAAGAGAGGCAAGTCAATCTGCCACCATACTTGAGAAATTTTTGATCTCCCAATTCCTACTGACCATTTATCTCTGCATCTTCGGATTATACTGAAGCAAAATTGTGTAGTTGGCGCCCCTCGTTGAATAGCTGCTTCCATCGCTGTCCTAGAATCCACCTCAAGCAATGGAAACATTGTAATAAAATGGAAGAGATTCCTCATCATCCTGCCATAACAGAGGAGCAATGCCCAATTCGGTAAGCAAAACCACTAAAGTTTTTTCCAGTCCATAATGTCTCCGCATGAAATCGCCCAACTGTCTTTGTATTGGGCCTATGGAATTGAAGCATCATCGTTGACGTCAATCAAGTTAGGTCCAAACGCACTAGATTTTTTTTTTTTTTTTAAAGAGATCGGTCCAACCAGTTAGAGAGTAAGATTTCAATTATAAGCGAAGTTTGAAATTTAAAAATTAAATCTCACTTAAAATTTTAAATTTAGTAGTAGTTATCACATTAAATCTAAGGGATAAAAGTACTCGGCATTTAGGTGAACGTCACTTATAATGTCCCCCCATCCCACCTATAAATTATACCCGGAATATGGAAAAGTTAAAAAGGGTCTTCTGGTGCGAGCATTTCTCAAATTTATAATTAACAATTCAATGGATTGAAATCGTGAGAATGTGACAATTCTATTGTCCATCGTCTAGATGCTTGACTGAAATTTTTCAGCTCCTTTAGTTTTCAAACAAAAGTTCAAGTTACTTGTCCAAGTATGATAGAATCTCTTTTAAATATCATAGGATAATATGAGAAAAATATATTGGCTAAATCCACTCCATGGAAACTTGTTAAAACTCGCTTCCCAATTGCGTGTGCTGCAATTTTATGAAACATGAATCCATCAATACCTCCTTAAGCAGGAAGCAATTTGTCACTTCCTGATCCCATAGTTCCTTTCAGTTACTGTACCATAAGAAACAACCCTTGAAAAAATGTACCAAAAGAAATAGTTCCTTCCCGTTAGGTCAAAACCTTTTTTTTTTTTCTTTTTCGGCAATGTACCTTGGCAGATAATTTTTTTTAAGGAAGAAAATTTTAGGGGGGGGGGAAATAAAAAGAAAACAAGAACTGAGGATGCTGAAGTACTTGTGGGTTTTGATGTGGCACCTATTATTCCGAGGACCATTTATTTAAATTTGGTGATTAACTTTACCTACTTAATACTGGGAATGGAGTGGAGCTTGTTGCGCAGAAGCCATTTTGGTTAAGCATATAGAGCTTCAGGCATTATGCACAAAGCCCCCTACAACTTTTCATCTTGATGTTGGTGGCTAGAAACCGTACGTTAGTGGTCCTCTAGCTTTTATTGCTTGCTTTATTGTGACCAATTAAGCTTCACAAGTTGAAGACAGTGCCATGTAAGTTTGATCATCTATCATGCACGCATTGTTTTAGTTTTTTGAGCTTATTGAAATTTGCAACAATTTGAAAAAAAAAAAAAAGGTGATTGAAGAAATCCTTTTTTATTTTTTGTTAACAAAGAGAACTCGGTAATCTCTTCATCACAATAAAATAATTTCTGCCATTAGTTTGCCTTTCTAGCAATGGAAACATAATAGAATATTTATTTTTCTGGAATTTGTCAAAAAAGTTATTTATTCTAAAATTTTTGGAATGTCCTATTAAATTACAAAGTTGTTTCTTAAAGGGATTTTTAATATTTTTATTTGTACAATAAGTTTATATGTTGTAGCATTGTGCATTTGAGTATATATATATATATATATATATATATATATATATATAGAATTAATTGTAATAAAATTTGATGTTCGAAAAAAAAAAAAAACAAAAAGGATGATAGATTTGACTGTCCACCTAAATTTTGATGTCATCAATGCAGAAATAGCATCAGTTCTCTCAGCAATCGCATGTCTGGCCCCTTCTCCACTAGATACTTGATTTGTACGCCCCATGTGCATCATTCGATTGAATGATGCCTTTCCATGATTAAGTTTCTGGTGCTTCATGCTCCATCATTTGTGTGCATCATTCTTTATAAAGGCTATCCTTAGCATCATGACCATCCTCTATATCCTAACTTTAGGTTATCATGTGCTGCACTTATGAAGAGAAACTTAGAATTCTGGTCACATGGTTAATCCATCCCACAAACAGGCAATCCATCTGTGATTTGGTTAAGTGGTTGCTTAAATACTTTTGGTCTTGGTGAAACTTGATTTCGGAAATTGGATCATCATTGAGTTTCCCTTGTGTTAGTTGAGGTTATCCCTCGTTGAATTGGATAATCATTCAACTGTATGGCTGTTCTATGCAGTCATGTCATAGTGGCTGATGGTTTGATCTTTCTTGTTTAACTGAAAAGCATATAAGAAACTTTAAAATGCTGCAGGAAGGAACCGGAGCTGATAATCAATTTTCTTTGGTAAATGATTATTGTAAGTAAAGGGTGAGCCTTGGTGTAAGTAAGACTGCATTGATTTAATGCCCTTTTTGAAAAAATTGTTACAAGTCTTACAAGTACTTCTGATAAAGATTCCAGCATTATAAAGTTATATTAAGCTCAAACTTTCTGCTAGATCATTTACTATCATATTGATAACTCCTATTTTGGCTAAATTATTTTGCCTCATATTTTACTAAGCGGCTATTAAATTCTAAACAGAACTCTTCTCTGTGTCTGTGCAGTTGCACCACAGCAGTGTAAGATAAGATGCAACAACTTGGGACCGTGACATAATTATACAAAACAGATTACCCAGCTTTAATGGGATGTAAATAGAAGAATATGGGAAATCTTTTGATGTACCCCATTCATTTAAAAAATGCTTCATCAAGGTCCTTCTTTGGCTATACTCAGTCAGTACATTTATCCTAAACTGACCTTCTAATCTTCAATGGTACACGGTATGACTCTAATCTTGATTGCGGAGCACGAAATTCAGTATGGCCAATTCCTGCATGTCCTCCTATGTGTACTATTTGATTAGACAAAAAATACCTAATTTAAATCAACATCCTAATAATTTGAGTTTTGGCTAACAAAAGTGCAATATTCGAGGATAATGCTTTTGTACGCTGAACTTTTATGGCATGTAGGTTAAGAATTTCTGGTATATGATAATCCTTTAGGTGCATGTTAGATACAATTTACAAACATAGAGCACAAGAAATCAAAAGGAAAAAGGATTGTGCAATGGCTCTGATTATCTCATGGATGCAAAGATATGCCTAATGCCTTGCAAGATAGCCCTTCTTCAGATAATTTATGGTTTTTCCGATGGCCAAAAATGAGAGGACATTAGCAACACAGGGCACGTAGGGAACAATTGATGGTTAAAGGCCCATCTATAACTTATACTTTTCCAAAGTCAAAAGATTCAAAGATGCTCACTGTCAATTAAGAGAAAATCATCAATCATGGCACAATCTAAGCAAGCCGCTCAAAATGGTGTTTTCTAAAGCATAAAATATAAAAAGCAAAAGGAAAAGAGAAAAGAAATACCAGAACATTTCAACTGTACATAGATAGGAGAACAATAGACATTTGATAATAAGTTACTCAATCGCAACAGAATTGCAAAATCTGAGATACCAACAAAATTATTCTCGCAAGTTCTCGTACTAAACATAAAATAATGAACCCATCAACAGAGGAAATTAGTGTACACATTCTCATATGGTGCCAGTGGAAATTGGGGTTGCTCTTTTGATGCTATCCATATTTGTGGTCTCATACACAGGCAGACCACTTGAGTAGATACCCAAGTCATAGTTCTGCAACTCAAACAAATCAGAACTCGAATCACTTTCTGCTCCGTCATCTAACCCATTGAATTTTCTAAATTCTTTTTCTTCTGATGGATGCTTATCAACCAAATTTCCATCTTTCTCTAAGTTCTGGATCCCAACATTCTGAGGTTTTTCGGATAATCCATTGTTGAGTTTGAACTTCTCATCCAACCAAGATAAATCCATGGTCCTTTTGTCGCCCGATACCTCATTTTGCGAGGTTGTCGATTTGGCGTTTCCATGGTGCTTTGACAAAAAAGTTGCTTGCTTGTTCTCCGAGTAGCTTCTGAAGTCCTTGTAGCTCTTTGTGGGAAAAGTGTGGGCATATGGAGGTGGTGTTCTAAAACCAGAACTTGAGGAAGAATACAAGGACTTTGTATCGGTTGAACTTAAGCTTCCAAAATGGCTAATGCTGCTCCTCCTTTTTCTCCTTCCACCAGGGCTTTCATCCTCATCTTTCATGGACTGTGTGGTGGACTTTGATTTCTTCTTTTTGGAGCCAGTTTGACTGAACAAAGAATTCAAGAAGCTGGCCAGTTTTCCGCCTGGAGAACTTGGTTTCCTGTGTTTCTTCTCCTTGTAATGTTGCTTTTCCAGTGCATGAGTTTGCTGAGGCAGTGGATTTCTCATTGGTAAATCCACACTGACACTCTTCCGTGCGTAGCCATAAGTTGCACCATTATAGCCAGCAGTTTCATTGTAACCTGAGAAATACCTTGCTGCCTCAAAAACATCAATCTCATCAGAATCATTTATGCGATGAAAAGGTTTCTTGTAAAGTTTATTTGTGTCAGCAAGCCCTGTGATGGACATGGTTTAAACTAGCTTGAAAGTTTCTGATGTGTTGTGTGTTTGGAACTTTGGTCTCGGGTGTGAAGGGTATTTGTGGCAAGAGAAGTGCTAGAGAGAAGAGGGTCAAAAGAAAGGATCTTGTTGGATTGTAGATGGAAGGCTTTGAAATAATTGAAACTTTGGGGGAGAAGTTGCTTTATAATAATCAATTCCATTGTGCCTTGCATAGTAACATACGATGAAGTGAGTTTTTGGAGAGACCTACAATGATGTGAATTTTTCACGTTGTTGTGCTTTCTTTTTAGTTAGTGTATTAAATTCTGGTTTTATGTCTCATCCAATCGAATCGAGTCCTACTTAACTTTTGTTTTTTCCCTAAATCCTTTTTCTTCCTCAGTTTTGCTATTAAGTTAGCTTGACTCCAGGGAGTCAAATTAGAATATCCTTTGCTTTATTAGAGTTTATATAGTGGTGGTGGGGTATAGGGAAGCATGCTTTTATCCTTCTCATACCGTGGAAAACAGATGTTTTGTTGGGGATTGTAGGGGCATAGCAGCTGTGTTACCTTGGATTCCATGGTTCTGGTCTATCTTAGTGGGGTTGGCTCTCGAGTGGCTGTTGGCTATGGAGTAATGTGCACGTACTAGAGGCTTACATTGTTGAGATAGCATCATCATAGAGTTGGAGAATTTGGTAGATGCCATCTACATTTGGTTGGGAGCTTGAAAGTCACTCTTTAAGCATTTTAGGATATAGAGATGACGCAAACTTAGAAGCACTAATTTGTTTTCTAAGACATCCTTGACAGTGATAATTAAATCGACCATATGAACCATTATTATGTTTGATAATTATCTGGTTCTTCCTATCGAAAGTTTTGGGTTCAGAACATCTATGCTTAGAGAAAGCAACATATAGAACAGGAATTAGGGATCTCTTGACTCGTAGACTTGGCTTAGTGGGTAAGAGGACAATCTCTCTTAGCTTGTAAAATCATCTTTCTTCTTCTTCTTTTCCCCCTCTCTCTTTTTTTTTCTTATTTTTGAGCATGTTGGATAATTTCCTCAGAGTGTCAGTTAGAAATTCTCTAGTGTCACTTTAACAGTGTCCTTGCAGCTACACCTCTAATGTTCTTGAACATGCGAAAACTCAAACTTGACATGAACAACTGAAATTAAAAGAGAGTTTGGAAGCAAAGCGTGAATTGCAGTCACCTGGATCAAGTTGCAATGGAAGTAAACTTAATTAATAAAGCTAACAGGCAAAAGTCAATGGGATAACAAGAGTAGACAGCTTGATTGGAACATGATGAACATGCATATTTTAGCTCCTTATCCCTCCTGATTTCCATGTAAAACTGCAGGTGCTCCTATTTCTTGTTTCCCTTGTAGCTTTGGTTTGTGCCAATTACCAGTCTCCCCATCAGTCCCGTTCATAAGGTCATGCAGCTTAGAGAAGAACCCTGCCTTTTGCACGGTGGACAAATACACATGTTGATCGCAATGAATCTAAAGGTTTTGTATTGAAAAACCGGTTCCTCCATACCTAGTCTCTATCATACAATTTCCAGATACAATTGAAGATCACGCATTGAACTATGATCTATTAAGAAGTCCCACCAAATAGAAAAAAGAGATTTTGAGTAAGATTGGCTGCATTTTAAAGAGTAAAGAAGCTTGGATAAACTAATGAAGTGCCAAACAACCTTTTTCTTTGGAGATATTGTCTTAGATTTTGGCCCCAATAACCCATTCCTTAGTGTTGGTGAAAAGGGTCTCACAAGGACACGTGTACAGCCATAACTAGCACACGTGCGCAGTTTTCCAATGGCAAGCATACACATATTTCACGTTGTTGTCATTTGTCGGCCACAAACATTAATTAAATGTGTGCATGAATCAACTTAGAAGAACGTCTGACACCATTGGACTTCATGATCATGACAGTTCCTATAATAAGATTGAGAGGTCCCCGGTTGAATTTTTTGGGCATAGAACGTTTTCATTGCATGAAATAGGAATTCAGATCCCTTCTGTTTCTACAAAACCATTCTCTGCACTCCTGCTTTCACTGTCTTTTAAAGAGTCTGTAATTCGTCAACCTTGTGGCCCATATATCTACATAAATGTAACGCCATCGCACGTTATGATATTTTTGCTCTTCGTTTATTAAGAGATCCATTGAACCCCGAAGTGGATAAGAAGAGAAACTCGGAAAGCCTTTCCCTTTTTAATAAATTAGTTACCGCCATCTAACATTTTAAGCTTGAGACTCAAGATTAAGCATCGCTTAGGGGCACATTGCCATTTTGACAGTACAAGTCTTTTCTTCTGGTCTTGTCAGGCTTGGCAATCATTAGCGACTTGGGCCTTTGTTTTGCGATGTTTTGTCCTATTATTCGCGTGAAGAGTGCAAATTGAAATGAGGGAAGAGCAGGAAATGATTCGTATGCAAGCAAATGCTTGTTCGATGCATAGGTGCACAAGCTTGCCAGCCAATAGTGCTAACTTATGCACGCGTTTAAACAAAGGGCATGCAAACTAAAGAATTTGATTTTCAAAAGAGTTGGAAGAAAAGTGAAATAGACAGAAAATAAAAATTAATTTTTTATAATCATTAGTTTTAGTTGATTATAATATTAAAAAAATATGTTAAATATAATTAAAAATTATAATAAATTAATATTTATTTTGCAGGTATTTATAATACAATTCGTCCGTTTTTATTATTATTCCTGTTAGATAGGATTGTGGAATGAGTTCAAAAATAGAAAATCTTGTGGCTTATTTCACATACGTATTTGCGCTCGTCGCCACTCACCACCGGTTTTATAAATTTAGACCTCTGCATGTGAGTTCCCTTTTCCATAATAAGGATTTATGCATTTTAATCATCTGGAAACTGATTAATTGATTTTGTGTGGTTTTAGACTTGATTTGGAGGTAATCCAATTGGGCCAAAAGTTGAAGTAATAAACTACATTCTAGTCAACTTGTTTATCTTTTATTTTAGTCCATACCAACTTCCATATCTGCATGTCTCATGCATTACAAGGTTTCATGGATTCCGTTTGAGTGAATTGAATATTATACGAATATAATATGTTAATTTTTAAAAATCGTAATAAATTTGTAAAAATGCGCAATATTTGGTTTATTGCAGTATATTAATCTGCTTTTGATTGAGAAGGAATTCCTTCTTCATCTTCTGTCCAATTGCAAATAAGACACAACATATTATAAATCTCATGACATGAAAATTTAATATAGATACACTATACATCTTTATTTTTCAATACCAAAATGCAAGAGAATTTTGCATGAATCTAGTCCATTATATGATTATTAATTGAAAAGTAATTCTTTTAGTTTTTACAGCAATTGGGAACTTAGAATTGAGACGATAACTCAAATCAATGGTTCTAATTTTCTAAATACTCATATTGAACTATAGATAAAAATATAAATTTAATTTAAGACATCTGAGTATTTGGGTTGTGCGATGGAAACAAGTATATATAATCCATATGAAAAGAAAATAAATTTTTAAATGATTAATAATTACTTTATTAGCTACTCAAAAAATTAAAAAATATATATTTTATTACTCAAACTATTGTCCAAAATTATAAAAATTGGTAATACAAGTTTTATTAAGAATGATAAAATTACTAAAAGTAATACACCTCAAAATGTTGGAACCAAGAAAATTAGGATAAGTCTTAGGGAAGTTCAATACATTTAATCATTTAGTTTATATTAATTATTTTTCTATACTAGCATGTCACTTATTTCGTTTTGGGTAAATTAAGTATTTTACAGATATAATTAATTACATTTTAAAAATTATTTTATATTTGTGGAAAACTCACCATTTTAAATATTATATTATATTCACCCTTCTTTAATTGAAAAAGTAAATTTTTATATTTTTATTTAATTATAACTAAGACAACATTTTATTAATCTCATGATATGAAAATTTAATATAGACAACCATATTCCTTTATTTTTCAACACTAAAAAATAAGATATTTTTACGTAAACCAATTCTATCATATGGTTATTAATTTAAAAAATTGTATAGTTTTGTAGTGTGCACTAAAATTAGAAACTTGGATTTGAGACCGAGAACTCTAATTAATAGTTCTGCTCTCAGATAGTGCAATTGGCCGTTAGGAGAAAAAAAAAACAAAGAAATCTTTTTTTTTTTTTTTTTTTGCTTCAGCCACTTGTTGCTTGTAGATTTTCTTAAGAAATGCAATTTGCAACTCTGTTAATTTTTAGGTCAAACCCAAATTAAGTGGCTGTGTGTGCACCGTGCAATATGTGTTTGTGGTAAAAGGAAAAAGGCAAAAATTTGTGTGCATGCGTGTGTGCGTGCCGTGAGCAGTTGAGAGAAGAAACAATATGCAAAGACGAGCACGATGGTGCGCCACGCAGCATAAATGCAGGAAGTGCACCTCTGCAGTGCTCCCATGGCTGGCTTATGGACTAAGTATGGTCAATATAACTGTTGATCTGTATCTTTGACCAAGAGACTTGGATGGGATCACAACCGAAATCAGCCTACGCATACTAAGGTTAATATTTTCCAGGAGACCTCAAAAATACACCCAAAGCGTGCTGAGGCAAGATGAGTAATCAGCAACAACAAATAGAAATGATAAGATTGTTGGAATCAAATGAAAAAATTGAAGGAGACCGGACAATCTGCACCCCTGAGATGAAACAAATGGTTATGAAATATACCTAAAAAATCTAACAAAAGATTCCCAATGATAAGGTCAATTTGCCTCCTTCCACTTCTATTTAGGTGCTTTTCCATCTCAACTCTTGCAGCAAAGCATGGATATCAGAGTAAGAGGATCCCCCATCTTCAACAGCTTTCCTTGCCATCTCTACCAGCTTTCCTTGCTCTGCTTCTCATTTCCTCTCCTTCTTCACCCGTTATAATTCGATTGATTGCCTTCTCCATATTTCCACTCTTGCTGTAGTCCCCGTGCATTCTCACCCATTGCTTCACACAAGCACTGAACCCAGTTTTACGAACCTCAGTCACCAATTTCTCGTTATAGAGTTGCTCTGCGGAAATGAGCCATGCGGCCATTGGCTTTGCCGCGGTTATGCCTTCAAAAGTGGAATTTCACCCGCAATGAGTTACAAATCCGCTGTTGGTATTAAATCAAATAAAGAGATTGCTCTTTGATGGCTTGCAACAGAAGCCATGCAGAAGATAAGAGAAAGAGACGAATCAACTTGATCTTGCTGGGCATAACAACCTTAATTCATTGCTCTCTATGTTATATAGGATAGCCTTGATGTGCATATTTGAATTTCATAAGTCAAATTTGAATGTTACAAAAGTTTGCAAGTTGAAATGATTGCTCGATTAGCTAAACATTCTACTAATTCAAAAGGTTTCAAATTTAAATGCATAATTACAACTAAACAATTCAATCAAGTTGTTGTAAAGCTAGCTCAATAAGTTATTTTCAACTGCCATAACAAAAAAGGGCTGGAACTTGGAAGGAATGACTGGTGCATTGAGGCTAAAACATGGATGACAGGTAAAGCAGCAGCACCATGGTTGTTTTGAGTTTGTAGAACATCACTTCTCCTTGGTGGTGTTGCTTTGCATGCCTAAGCCTTTCTTTAGCTCCTCAAATCTGGTTTTTTATAATCCCCTTGTTAATATGTTTGCAAATTGCTCTTTATTTTGAAGTATTTAGTCCTGTCATGCATTACAAGATTCTTGGAAACAAAAATGGTAGATTGGTTGTCATAGTATATCAGTGTGGCTTTATTTTACTTGAACTTTAAGTTCATCATGATCTTCCTAATTCAAGTGCTTGATTCATAGTTGATACTGCAAAAATGCATTATGCTTCAATTGAAGATTGGGTCATTTGGATTGCTTCTTAGAGTTCCAACAAAACACACCAAAACCACAGGTGAAAGCATACCCTTATATATTTCTCATATCCTCCGTTCAACTTACCCAATCACTATTAGTGTAGCTCTTCAACTTGAATTCTATTACACTTTCAAACATGACTTCAAGATCAGTTGTGCCATTGATGTATCTTAACACCTTTTTTGCTACTTTAAGATATGTATAAGTAGGATTATGTGTGAACATAGACAACTAATAGTTAAAAGGTATAATAGGTAGTTAAAAATGCTTTTGAATTTGTTTGCATCAATTTTGGGTGTGCCTTCATTTTGTTGCAATTTAACACGAGGTGCTAAAGATGTTATTACTTCCTTGAAACCTTGTATTTGAAATTTTTGTAGAACATATTTTGTATACTTGGCTTGACCAATAAAAATGTCTAGATTGGATTAATAGATTTCTAGACCTAAGCAGTAATTCATGCTTCCCAAATGTATTATTTCAAATTATTTTTTCATCTAAACTTTAAATGGATGGATGAGGTTCTAGTTATTTCTAATGATTATAAGATTATCAACATACAAAGAAATATAAATGATGTGTACAACTTCAACCTTAATATAGAAAGTTGTTTCTGTTAAATTCTTTGTAAAGCCAAGTTTAAGTAGGTAAAGTATGCATCTTACTATACCATGACTTTGGTGCTTGTCCCATAAAGGGCCTTTTTAAGATAATAAACTTTATTTTCTTTTTCAAATTTAATAAAACCTTATAACTATTTAATAAGATTTCTTCTTGGAAAATGTTACTTAGAAAGGCAAACTTGAACTTCATTTAATGAACCAAACACTATTTATGAGCTGTCACAACTAAAAGAAGTTTTATGGTATCTAATCTAATCACAAAAATAAAGGTGTTAATGTAATTAATTCTTAATTGTTGTGAAAATCCTTTTGCCATTAGTTTGGCCTTAAGCTTATACAAGGTGCCATTTGCATTTAGCATTGCTTGATAGATCTACTTGACTTTAATAACCATTTTTCCTTTTAGTTTAGACACAAGGATTAGGTTTGATTCTTTTCAAATTTAAGTTTGATTTTTTTTTCAATTACATTCATCTCTTCTTGCATTATAGCTTTTAAGTATTAGATTTTAAAAGCTTTTTCATATCTTTTTTTTTTATTATTATTGATTTTAAATAGGTCTCATTAAACTTTTCATATATATAAGTTAATGGCCTAGTGCTTTTGATTAGAGAATTATTAATTGGCGTAGGCTAATTACTTTCACTTTTTTCTCGTCAATTTCAATAGTTTTAGCACTCATAACATAATCAAGAAATATGATTTGATTAGTGTAAAAAAACATTTCTTAAGGTTAATATATAATTCTTGAAAATATAATAATTAAGAAGCTCATATAAGTTTTTACTCTATATTAAAATATCATTAAAATACAAAACCATAAATTTACTAATAAATGCATGTAAAATATAATTCATCAATCTCATAAAATTATTTAGTAAATTAATGAGACCAAATAATATAACAAACCATTCATATAAACCAAATATAATTTTGAACATCATTTTTTAATTATCTTTTTCTTTTATCATATCTTAGTGATATCTACTTTTTAAATTAATTTAGAAAAGACACAAGAATCATACAATTTATCTAACATGTCATCTAAACGAAATATAAGATGGTGATACTTTACAATGATTTTATTAATTGTTTAATAGTTAACGCATATCTTTCAAGTTTCATCCTTCTTAAGCACAAGTAATGCTAGAACTATATACATAAACTTAGGTTCTCCCTCACATATTGCTTTGCCGTAAGCTCCTTAACTTGCCTTTGAAGTTTTTTTGTCTCATCAAGATTACTTTTATAAGTCAATTAGTCTAAATTGATCGCATTAAGAATGAATTCAATTTGATATTTAATTTCCTTCAAAAGTGGCAAACTGTTTAGTTCTTTGGGAAAAACATCATCAAATTCTTACAAAAGATAAACAATAACACTGGGTAAAAAGGAGTCAAGCTTTTCAGTATTAAAATAAATCTCTTAGTATGAGAGTACAATTATAAGTTATTTCAAATAAAAAGCTTTATTAACATTATACTTATTTTCACACAATCTCTTAATTTTTCTCTTTTCCCTTCTTTAACAATGGGTAAAGAGGAGTTAAGCTTTTTTTCTTTCAATTTCATCTTCTTTCTCTTTTTTCTCTCCCTTTTTTATCCTACTAATAAATGCATATAAAACATAATTCATCAATCTCATAAAATTGTTTAGTGAATTAATAAGACCAAATAATATAACAAACCATTCATATAAACCAAACATAGTTTTAAACATCGTTTTTCACTTATCTTTTTCTTTTATCATATCTTAGTGATATCTACTTTTCAACTTAATTTAGAAAAGACACATAAATTATACAATTCATCTAACATGTCATCTAAACTAAATATGAGATGGTGATATTTTACAATGATTTTATTAATTGTTTAATAGTTAACGCATATCTTCCAAGTTTCATCCTTCTTAAGCACAAGTAATACTAGAACTATATACATAAACTTAGGTTTTCCCTTACATATCTCTTTACCGTAAGCTCCTTAACTTACTTTTGAAGCTTTTTTGTCTCATCAAGATTACTTTTATAAGTCAATTAGTCTACATTGATCACATTAAGAATGAATTCAATTTGATATTTAATTTCCTTCAAAAGTGGCAAACTATTTAGTTCTTTGGGAAAAACATCATCAAATTCTTACAAAAGATAAATAATAACACTAGGTAAAAAGGAGTTAAGCTTTTCAGTATTAAAATAAATCTCTTAGTATAAAAGTACAATTATAAGTTATTTCAAATAGAAAGCTTTATTAACATTATACTCATTTTCACACAATCTCTTAATTTTTCTCTTTTCCCCTATTCTTCTTTTTTTCTTTCGATTTCATCTTCTTTCTCTTTTTTCTCTCCCTTTTTTTATCCTCTTAACCTCAATTTTTTCTCTTTTTTTAATCCTTAATTAATCTTTATAAACTTATTAAGGTATCAAAAGTACAAGAGTAACAGATATATAATTTATTACAAAAAAGTTATATATTCTTAAACTTATCATACATTTCATATTGATTATATTATCATGGTATTCTCAACAAAATATGCCTAGCATATATAAGTAAACAATCATATAAAACTTTATCGATATATCCCCTAATAGTAAACAATACTAATACATACTTATTCACATTAACCTCCCTATATTTATTCAACCATTGAAACTTATATAGCCCAAGATGCTTTATGGTATGTAAATTAAGTTTTTTAATAAGAGTAGCGCTAACTATAATTCATAGATACCCTTATTTATGATCAAGTTACATATCTTATCTTTAATGTGGCATTGTATATAAAAAATATTATCTCTTTACACTTTATCATCTTCCTTAACTTGTACGCTTAATGCTCATCTAACCACCAACACATCTCCCTCAATTGGGCTTTTCTATCCTTCATTTATATGCTCTAATGGTGATATGAAGTCATCATCATACTTATTTTCAATCTTAATATCACTATTATCTCGTAACACTATGATACACTTATTTGGACATTCAAATGCAATATGTATTATTTCCATACACTTAAAATATTTAACATTTTTATTTTTATTATGGTGGGAATTAGAATGACCTTTCTTCTCATTAATACTCAATTTCTTTCTTTAATAAAATTTAGCCATAAGCTTGTAAGTAGTTGTCTTTTCTCTTTTGCTCTAATTTAGCTTTCAAGATAAAGTCGAACTTGAATTCTATTTAAATCGTGTAGAACCCTCCTATTTAAGTTACCTCTTAAATTGCATCATTATATGCACATATCCTTTAACACCATATAATATTGTAATCTAACTATATTAGCAATGTCTTTATTTAGCTATTACAAGAACAGACTATGGTTAGCTCTTTATAGTCCTGCACATTACTTCGAATCATGGTAATCTCTGTCTTTTTATAGTAATGATTCACATTTTTTTTGCCTTGGGGTGAGTCTTTACAATCTTAGGTACAAATTACTGTAATAATGATTAAGAATGAATCTCTTTCTTATGATAGCTTTCATCCCCTCCAATGTATCAATAAGCCTTTCATGATTTTTTTTCCTAGTCAAAATAAGTTGATCCTATCAAATAACAGCATAATTAGTAAATTCAATTGCAACAAATTGTACCTTTTTCTTTATAGAGTAGTTATGGCGATTAAAGACCAACTCAACCTTTTTTTCCCATTTTAGGTAGGTTCTAGGATCATTTTTCCTTTAAAATAGAGGAATTTTTATTTTAATGTTATCCAAATCATGGTCATTAGTTTCTTACCTCTTAAAATTTCTCTATTTTTTTTATTGGCACATCTAAACAAAGTAGTTAAATTATCAAATTCATTATCTTCTATATCATCTTTATGATCATAGTCTTATGTCTCTTGTCCTATTACATTGAGAATCTTTCAACCTCGATACCTCCTTTGTAACTTTAATATTATATTGGCTACTTCTCTATCCCATCACCCTTATCATCAAATCTGCTTTGAAAACTATAGTGTTAGTTCTACAAAAAATTGTTAGAATATCTCATAAAATACTCTATTATATGTTTCACTCATAAAATACTTTCTCATGAAATTCTCTCTTGTAGGGTAGTCTTCGCTCAGTATTTGCAATTTTGCAGCAACACTAGTAACCATACATGATTTACGGGAAAATAAAAAGGGCCTTGGCATGCTTGTGACAAAAGTTGAAAATAGTACGAGATTAAGTTATCTCAATTTGATTTCTTAGCACTACGATGGTTTGGTTTTTGTCGTTTAATTGAGTGTATCAGACCCGGCAGGTTGTGAGGTATAGAAGTCGACACTTCAGAACTTTCACTTGAATTTCAAAGAACCATTAAATTGTCAGATTATGCAATTTCGACATATCTGTTGATTTGTATCTCTGATGACCATATGGAGACCCTAGCTTGGATAACAAAGAAATCAACCTACACCTATTAAATTAATGTTAATATTCTTCTTCTTCTTTTTTTCTTTTTTTTTTTTACAAAGCCATAAAAAATTCACACAATGTGCACAGACAAAAACTCAACTTTAGTATGTTAGTAATTAGTAACAACAAATATCAATAGAAATAGTTATTTTATAAAGTTTGAGTACTCAAATCAAAATCATAAAATAGTTGGAAATAAATAATAAAAGAAAAAGGTTGAAAGATACTGGAACGATTATGAACCATGCCCGAAAAATCTTAGAAAACATTCCCAACAATAAGCTGAATTTGCCCCCTGCCCTTTTTGCATTTAGGTGCGCGTCCGTCGTCCCAACTCTTGGACCAAAGCATTGAAATCAGAGTAAGAAGATCCGCTTTCTTTAACAGCATTCCTTGCCATCCCTGCCAGCTTCCTTGCTCTGCTTCTCATTTCCTCTGCTTCTTCACCCACCAAAATTCGATTGATTGCCTTCTCTATATTTCCACTCTCGATGTAGTCCCCGTGCAATCTCCCCCATTGCTTCGCACCAACACTGACCCCAATTTTAAGAACCTCAGTCACCAATTTCTCGTTATAGAATTGCTCGGAGGAAATGGGCCATGCAGCCATTGGCTTTCCGGCGGTTATGCATTCAAGGGTGGAATTCCACCCGCAATGAGTTACAAATCCCCCAACTGCTTCGTGATCAAGAATCAACACCTGTGGCGCCCACCCTTGAATGATGAGTCCCCTGTCTTCCATTCTCTTTTCAAATCCTCCGGGCAGCAATTCATATGGGTTGTTAGAAAGCACAAGGCAAACCAGGAACACGAAGAAGAATGGCTGCCGGAAGGATTTGAAAAGAGAATGGAAGACAGGGGACTCATCATTCAAGGGTGGGCGCCACAGGTGTTGATTCTTGATCACGAAGCAGTTGGGGGATTTGTAACTCATTGCGGGTGGAATTCCACCCTTGAATGATGAGTCCCCTGTCTTCCATTCTCTTTTCAAATCCTTCCGGCAGCCATTCTTCTTCGTGTTCCTGGTTTGCCTTGTGCTTTCTAACAACCCATATGAATTGCTGCCCGGAGGATTCCAGTGCAACCGCAATCTCCTTAAGCTGAGAGCAAGTCAAGTTGGCTACGCTGCCAAAGCAAATGTAAACAACCGAATTGGGTTTCTTGCAGTCGAGCCATTTCAGGCACTCCTGTTCATTGATGGACGCTTCTTGTCCTCTTTCTACTTTATCTTCGATCTTTCTATTGCAAAGGGAAACTGGGCCTATGTGCCAAGCTCTTTTGCCCAAAACATTCCTGTAATAATCAGCATAAGCTGGCTCCAGCTCGTAGAAACTATTGACAATCACTCCAAAGCTCTCTAATTCTGACTCTATGGTTGCTTTGATTATCTTGGAAAAGTCATTTTCAACGCCCGGCCTCGTAGAGTCAGGCAATTGGCTTCTTGTGAATTTGATGTCTCCCGGAAGATGAGGAACAGCGAATGGCTCCGAATCCGACGAAACCTTCTTAAAAGGCTCGTACAATCTAATGGAATCTGCGGTGGACAAAGAAAAGAAACCTGTGCCATGGAAAACCAACCTTGGAATCCCAAATTTAGCAGCAGCATCAGTAGCCCAGGGAAAGAACATATCAGCTACGAGACAGTCAGGGTTGAATTCTCGCATGAGCTTCTCCAGAGGTCCCTGGAGCATGGCTGTCGCAACAAAAAATCCGTGGACCAATTCCAGACCATTTTCAAGTGAAATGATTGAGTCCGCGTTTTCGCATCCCTCTGGCAGTCCGGCCTCTTTCGAAGGGAACTTAACGATCTGGATATCGATATCGCAACCCAAATCTTTGGTTCTTTGAATTGTCTTGGACAAGAAAGGGGCGTTTAGAGGGGTAGTGATGATGGTGGACTTCAGGCCTCGGGAAGCAAATAGCTTGGCCATGTCCACGGTTGGTATTGTGTGGCCATGAGCCATGAATGGTAAGAAAAAGATGTGCAGTTGACGAGCCATGCTCCCCAAATCTTTCTATCTAACCGGTAAGAGCTGAAAGACTAGCGAGCAAAAAAAACCAAAGATGACACCTTGTGCCTGTTAACTCCAATGGAATGGAAGTCTAAAGCAAGGAGAAAAATGAGTTTGTATATGTAGGCAAATTGCTTGTCCGACTGATGGATTTCAAAGCCCTCCAGCCTCCTGCTTAGTGGTGTTTTCTTCACTTTCAACAAAGGGCGTACAAAGAATCAAAGAATTCGCTTCTGGTCCACTCTCCGTTGGGTGGGTGGGTGGGGGGTGGTGGTGGGATGAGCTCAAATGATGTCATGTGGCAGCAGACAACCTTGTCTTTCGCCTAATTTCACGGGGGTCAAACTACGCAGCGTCTCTGGGTGCGCAAAAAAAAAAAAAAAAGCATATTTTTCTTCAAATTTTTTTATTAAAAAATGTACTATATGCAATAAAATAAAGAAAATATATATATATGTGTGTGTAATAATTATCATATGATGCAGAACAATTAAAAGAAAATTCAAAGATAAACATGGACAAAAGGAAAACACGTGGTCCAAGACGCGACTGATGCACATCAGCTTTTTTCTCGGTCCCGTCAGCCACTCTTTGCTTCTCAACGACTCTCTTTTACCTTATCGATTTTCATAAGTAAAAAAAAAAAATTTCTTAACCCCTGCCCGCCCAATCTCAGTTGGAAACGATTTATAATATTTCTGGGCGTTGACGTAATGTCTTGCGTCATGATTATTACCAGTAAAAGTCAAGAAGAGGAGAGACTTGTCCGAATATTTCTAAGTTGCGGCAGAACCTTCCTTGCACATACCACCAAGTGAAGATTGCTTCTTGTAAGCAAATTTCTTCTCATAAGTAGACATAAATTCTTTTTAAATCAAAAATTCTTAATAAAAAAAATTTAAAACTCAATTATAAAAATTTCTTTTTAAAAGTTGGAAGACTTGTTGAAAACTTATTTGCATGGAGGAGATACCCACTAACTTTATTTAGCTCGACAATTGTGCTAGGCAACCAAAGGGAATAATTTGGCACAAACGTGTTTAACAGATCATCTATTTTGAGTCATTTAATCAAAATGATTATAAATCAATTGAACATGCATTATCTGATTCAGTGATTTTGCTTGTTATCTGATACAGTCCGGCCTGCACCGATCCTTACTTGCAAATGGCCATATGACATGTCACGGTTGTAAATCTTGACCACCCAAAAGTCAGAATGAAATAGCTTCATTTATTGTTTCTCACTCAATTTTGACGAAAGAAATTAAGTATTTGTTTAATGCTAAAGACTTTTTTCATGTTACATATGCATGAAATGAATATTAAAAAAAAAAAGTTATAAGATCAAAACATTTGTCCATTAATAATTTTTTTTATTTACCAGAATTTTGCAAATTTCGCTAATTTATAGTGATATACTAAGTAACTATCATATTACGTATCAATATTAATATTACATATTTTGTATATAATATATTATACCACATAAAAGGGTGTTATGTTGCCAAAGAGATTAAATATTTTTTGATTCTATGTTTTATGATCGATAATTTGCTGTTGTAATTTTAATTGAATAAATTTTTAATTCTTCAAGTTAAATTAAGAAGTATGTAAATTATGATAATTAAGTATATAAAATATAATAGTTTCTAACTATACATTTGTTTTTGTTGGGTATCAAAACATGTCAACGTTATCAAAGAGATTAAATATTTTATTGTTTATAAGTATTTTCTATTGTTACTCATCCATAATTATATACTGCACACTTATCATAATATATCAAAATATATAATATATTACACCGCAAAAAATAGATTCAGTGTTATGAAGAAAAAGTAAAAGTTTCTTTTCCAAAGGAAATAAATAAATGAAAGGTTATATATAGACTTGTAAGATTTGACTGTTAATGATATGTTCCATAAATTTTTGTTTAATGATTTTCTTGAGGATTTGACAACATAAATTGTAACATTTTAATAATTCACTTATTTTTATTGTTGTTAGTGGTGGTTGAAATTAATTTATTTTTTCAATTAGTAGTGATTTTGCAACGCACTTAGTAAGAATTTTATTTAGATAGATGAGCTAGATTAGCGTCAATCAAAGGAATATTTAAAAATAGAATAAATTGGACCATATTTGAATAACAAAAATCTGATTTGAATAATTATTTACGTAAAATCTAATATTATTTAAATTTAGAGTATTTTATATAATTTTAAAAAATAAAATAGAATAATTCAAATTTGAATAAAAATTTTGATTTAATTAACTGCTTGGATGAAATTTAATATCATTTAGATCTAGAATATTTTACGTAAATTTTGATTATTTAAATAATGTGTTAGTCAAGATTTAAAATTAAATAAAACAGATTAAATCTAAATAAAAATGCTCAATTTAAATAATTATTTAAATAAAAATAATATGAAAATGAATTAATTTGACTTCTTTAAAAAAAAGAAAAGTCAAATTAATAATTCGGGTAGTCGAAGGGTATCATTAATTACCATAATCTTACCAAATGGAGCACATGCCACTCACTTGATGACTATTCTCTAAATAAATAAATAAATATGGAAGAATAAAGAGAGAATGATGAAAAGGACCTCAAACGTACAGGACACGGCATGATGGAATAAGTGGTTGATTCTCACCCTATCTTCGATTGTTGTTTGTTTTTCTTGCTAGAGATTTGGGACGGACAACTTGTAATGGAGTCCATGTCTACTGCACGAATGAAATATTGAAGGGCTAATTGCCTAATTTACGTTCTGTTTCCCTTCTGCCAATGAGACAGGGAAAGTGAACGTGGATTTCTTTGTTGCTTCGGGATTTCTGTCAGTCCATCCCCCGAGGCCCTAGCCAACTCAAGCCTAGGGCACTTCAATTAATAAAAAATAATTTATTATATTATTATATTATTAAAAATTATAATATTAAATTTATTTTAATATTAATGAATATATATATATAATTTAATCTGCATAATTGTATATACACATAAAAAATTTTTTATATATATTAATGACATGATTATAGAAAGGAATAGAAGAGAGAAATAAATTATTAAATTAAGATAATACATTTATGATCTTAATTTTTACAAATTTAGGTATAATATTCATGATATTATTTACATGAATATGTTTAATTTTAAAATTAATAATGATGTTCTTATTGAAAAAATATAATATGTAGTATTGTGAACTAAATATTTTATATGTATAATAAATGACATATATATTTAATTAATAAATATATATATATCTAATTAATAAATATTTTTTTGACTTTAAAAAAGTAATAAGGTTTTATATTAGCCTATAATCAATTGTTAGATTCTTATCTGAAAGTTTTAAAAAGAAAAAAATTATTTAAACTTTGCTATCATGAGCGACATAAGAAATTACAATGAAGTATGCCTTGTTACCATACCTTAAAGAGTTTTAATTCTTTTTAGGCACTAAATTAGGCTTTGTAAAAATAAAACTCATATCTCTTATAAAGAATAAATTGTTAGCATTTATTAAGTCAACTAATCATGTTAATAAAGATATCATATAATGAACAATAGCTATTTATACTTAAAGAATTATAAATTCATTTAAAAATCTAAAAAGTTGAACCACGTGAGGGATCGTAAATTTTTTTTGTGGTTGAGTCAGCCATAAATTTTTTATTCTGTATTTTATGAGTTAAAGCATAGTTACAAATATTAAAAAAAATGTAGTAATTTATAGTTTATACCACATAATTGTATGTCTTGTCCAAACTAATATAGGTTGCATGACTAGACTTATCAACCTAAACATTGTGATATTTTTTATTAATAAATATTGAATCGTATTTTTATATGTATGTACTAAGGTTATCATATATTAGTTACCAAAGTAACCAAATTAATATGTTTAAGATTATAATTGAAATTTGATTGTCACTAAAATGACCAAGTTAGAATGTTTGAATCAACATATATACATTATTGTTATAATTTGATAGTCACTAAAGTGGTCAAATTCGCATGTTTAACAATATAAATAAATAAGTCATTTATCCATAACTTTAGTAAAATACCTATAAATGTAAAATGATTAGATAAATTAATGTTATTAATTATTAGAATATTAAGATTTACTTTAAAAATAAATTATTATTTCATGATTAATAACATAATTTAGGTAAATTAATATTTTCATTAAATATATTTTTTATCCAAAAATATCAAATATGTTTTATTGAAAATATTAAATTACCTATTAAAGTTAATGATATTATTTATGATAGTATAAAGTAGGATTTTCCAAAGAAAAATCATAATATACTTTGATTATTTTATTTGATTTATGATTAATTATAAGCATTTATAATTATAAAACTATCATAATTCACTTGTATGTTTCAATTGTTGTTTTATTCAAGGATGAACTTTTTAAAATGACATAAACAAGTAATGTTTATTATGCGTTTTAAATATTAACTTGTACTATTAGTGGGTAAGCTTGCTGTTATTACATGATAGTATATCATGAATATAATGACAAAAGAGTAAGTAAAGACTTATGTTTATAAAAATGATTATTAACAACATTATGAAAATTGTTTCACAAATAAAAAGTGCAAAAAAAAATAATTGTAATTTATGAAAAAACAGTTTCATTTGATGAATAAGTTATTTACTGGTGCTTTTATTATAGAACTCATAACCATGAACTTTATTAGGTCATTAATTATGCAAGAACATATTATTTAGATGGAAAATTTTGCAACAAGACTACCAATTAAAGAAGAAAGAGTCTATTATGCTTTTTAAGCTAAAAAGAAGGAATAAAAAAGAATGATAAGTGTCATATTTATAAAGAAAGTTGAATATTATTAGAAATATTATTCAAAATGTAAGATTTGATTTAAAAAAGAAAAGTAAATTAAATATCTTTGTATGTTTCGAATCAAATTTAATTAAAAGTTCTTATAATACTTAATAGTTTTATTCTAGTACTATTATTTATATATCCATAACGATACATAATATTTAATTAATATTATATGACTTTTTTAGTTAATATAAGAATACAAATATTTTTTTAATGTATTCTTATTAATATTTTATGTTAATTAAAACATAATAAAATTTAAAACAATCCTTACTTATTATGCATTATAAACTTAGAATTAAGTGTAAAATGAAAACTTTGCTCTCTTGTGGCATAAAAGTTTGTATTACATTTTCAAAAAAAGATTAGTGAAGTTGGTTAATAATGAGATTCATTCAAATCTAAATTTTATTAATTTTAAAATGTATATCGATTACATTAAATATAAAAAAAAAAACCAAACATAATATGAAAAAAAAAAGTCACAAGAAGCATTTAGTTTCTTAATATTATGCATACTAATGTATGTAAACCTTTGAATACTCTAATCCTTAATGAAGGTTTGTATTTCATTACTTTTATAAATGTTTTTCCTTCTTATGGTTGTGTCTATTTACTTTATGAAAATTTTAATTATTAGATATTTTTAAGGTATATATGAAAAAGGTTAAAAGCAATTAGATAAAAATTAAAAATTTTAAGATTTGATAGAAGTGGTAAATATTATAAAGAATAGAATGATTTAGGGAAATGTCAAGGTATATTTGTGAATTTTTTTGAAAGTTATGATATATATGTACAATACATTATATTAAATACACTTTAGCAAAATGTGTGATAAAAGGCATAATCAAACATTAATGGATTTAGTTATGAGTATAATGAGCAACTTTTTTTTACTAAAATCTTTGTGAATGTATGCATTCAAAACTACAAACTATTTATTAAAAGGGATTCTCAATAAAGTAGTTTAAAGTACTTATTTTAAATTGTGGATAAAAAGGAAACTTAATTTAAAGCACTTAAACATTTAGGGTCACTTAATAGAAGAAAGTGAAAAAAAATTAGACTCTTGAATAGTCAGTAGTTACTTTATTGGTTATTTAGAAAAGTATAAAAGGTATATAACTATAGTTTGAAAATTGTAAAAACTAATAATGTAAGATTTATTAAGAATAATAAAATTAATAAGAATAATGAATATCAAAATAGATAATAAGAAATTAGGATAAATATTTCTTTATCTATAATAATTTCTTTATCCATTATAACACCAAATGTTGTTCTAAAACTTAACAAACATTGGGATAAAAAGATACTTTTTGAAGGAACTAACTCTTTATTGTAAATAAATCATAAAGGGTAATATTTAGAAGATCTTAAAGAGAAAGTAGATTAATTATTTTAAATGATTATGTGATTTATTTATAAAAGTTAGTTTTAATATTAGAATCAATAAGAATCTAATTTTGTTTTCATAAACATAAAAGTATTAAAGATAATTATCATGTTGGCAACTTAGTATGATTAAAAGTTGTACCAAATATATGTGAAAATCACCTTTCTTAGTAGAATTCTTGATGAGAAAATTTATATAATTAACCTCAAGGTTTTTTCATCTAAGGTTAAAATTAAATAATTTAGAGACTAAGGAAGTTAAGATATAAATTGAAATGAGTTTCTCTTCAATAATATATTAATTCAATGAAATGGTGACATTGTTTGGATTTAAGAAAGAATACTGTTGATCAATGTACATGCTAAAAGATTAGTAAGGTAAGTTTATTTTCTACTCTTATACATTGATGATATATTACTTATTAGTAATTTTTAAATATATTATATGTGATTTAAGATTTACTTTAAAAGAATTTTATAATAAAAAATATAAGAGAGAAATTTTGTGTAATAGATATAGACATAATTCTATTATAGATCATAACACATAAGAATTGTCTTATAATAGCAATATTAAAAAAATTTTAAAGAAATTTAATATATATATATATATATATAAGGGTTTACATAAGATTATTCTTATACAAAAGGTGATAAATTTAGTCTTATGCATTTTTTCAAGAGTGATATAAAATATAAGGAAATAAAATCAATTTCATATATTTTTGTTATTGGTAATTTAATATATTTGCTAACTGATACTAAACTAAATATCAATTTTACAATTAAAATATTAAGTAAGTATAAAAGTAATTTTATAATAAATCACTAGAAAGCTGTGAGAAAATTATTAAGGTATCTAAAGGAATAAAGAATTACATGTTTATATATATATATATATATATATATATATAACCATTCATTTTGATGTAATTGAATATTTAAATTTAAATTTTACTAAATGTATCAATAATAGAAATCTACTTTTGATTATTTATTCCTTAATAAGATTATGGAATGATAAGAAATTGTTTATCATTACTTCATCTATTATAAAAGCAGAATTTGCAACATAATCTAAAATTATAATTAATACATTATGATTATAAAACTTTATTTTAAGATTTAAGATTATTAACACTATTACTAAGTCATTGAAACTTTATGTGATAATTTTACAGTAATATTCTTTTCGAACAATAACAAATACTTAAAGAGTATTAACATAAGACACATCATGACTGCCTTTTTACAAATTATGTTGTAATTTTTATTTTATAATTTACTTACTCATTTTACAATATTTTAATCTAATTAGCAATATTAGCTAAACTATTTAGAAAGTATACAAACTATATTCCATTTTGTTTGGATTTTCTTATTTAGTTAGAATATTTTTTTTGTTAGTCATTAAGTATTGTTTTGTTTATGTTAGAGTATTTTTTCAATTAGTTAAATGGTTTGAACTATAAATACATATGTAATTCTGAAGTTTCCGACTTCACCCTAAGATCTACTAGTTTGTGATACTGAGAGGGGGGATGAATCAGTATCACCACAATTCGCAGGTATGTAAATAACTTCAACATCTTTTTAAAAGCGAACTCTTTTTCAGATTCGACTAAGGTAGATCTATTGCTACCTATTAATCACAATAGTCCCCAAAGTCACCTTTCAGACACCTTGCTTATTAGGTCTTCATTAGGTTATGGGTTGGTTGATACTTTAGTCGTGTTCACAACTCAATTCAAAACACAGAACGTAAATCAAAGTAAGAACACACGAAATTTACGTAGTTCCATCAACGTGACGTATATCCACGGTGGTAGGGACTCTCCTTCTACCAAGACAATCCACTATACTTGAGAATACTAGTTACAATGGATGTCTTAATCCTCTATTCCTTTCACTATTGCAAATACTAAGCAAGTACAATATAAAGAGTGTCACTTACTGTGTCTACCCTTCTTCTAACTTGTCTTGCCTCTGTTGAATTGAAAAGGTTGCTTCACTGCCGCTTTAAAGTTCACCACAACGCTTTCTAACCTTTCTTGAAGAAATCTGAAAATACGTTGAGTTTTTTCAATACTTCGCCGAATTCCTTCTTTAAGTTGTCTCACACAGCTCCTACTTTCACTGTCTCATGGTCTCACCCGTCTCCTATTTCATGGTCTTACTGTTTCATGGCTTGCCCTCACGCTTCTGGTCTGTCACGCCATCACACGTTCTGGTCTCACGCTGTCGCCTGACGTACACCCACGCTTCTGCTACGCTCTCGTCACAGCTTTGCTGGTCTCGTGTTTCAGCTTTGCTGGTCTCCCATTTCAGCTTTACTAGTCTCGCGTTTCATGTCACCAGTTTCTGGTCTCCCTTTTCTGGTCACTCATTAATGATCTCATGCCTCACGCCTCACTCGTCTGTTTCTAGTTTTCTTCCAATTGGTGGTCTCACGCCTCACGCCTCACCTGTCCATTTCTGGTTTTCTTCCAGTCGGTGGTCTCACGCTTTACGCCTCACCTATCCGTTTCTGGTTTTCTTCTTTTCCAGGGGTGGTGCGTTTCTGGTTTTGCCCTCACCTCACATTTCTGGTTTGCCCGTTTTGCTAGTTTCACGTTGCACACACTCCTCCGCTTTTAGTTTCTTCTCTCACGAGTTTCTCTCTCTTGTCGTCACACGGTTTTCTCCTTGCTGTGTTGTCCATTTCTCTCTCACTGTCCAGCCGGGTCTCCTTTCTTTTGCTCTCCCATTTCTTTTCAACGTTGGCTCTCCCGGTTCTAGTTTTCACATTGTCTCTTTCTTCTGGTCTGTATCCGTGTCCTCTTTTCTGGTATGTGTGTGTTTCTGCTCTTCTGATGGAGTCTCTCTCTCTCTCTCCCGGTGGTGTATGTTTGGTTTGGTCTGCTCTTTTGGTGGTGGGTTTCTCTCTCTTACAGTGGTGGGTGCCTCCTTTTTTGGTTTGTATCTGTTTAGCTCTCCCAGTGACTGCTTTCTCACGTTTTTTTCTAGTTTGTGCGTTTAGCTTTCCCGGTGACTACTTTCTCACGTTTTTTTTTTCTGGTTTGTGCGTTTAGCTCTTTCCCGTGTTGTCTCCTTGCTGTCCAGCCGATGGTTGCTCTCTTGTTGTAAGGTTTTGTCTCACCAAGGTCTCTCTTGCCGTTGGTGTGCTTTGGCCGTATACCCTTGTTTTGCCTTCCACTCTTGTTTGGCCGTGTAGGGTTTTCTCTCTCTCTTGCAAAGTTGTGTTTTGCTGTCCACCCACACTTATGTCTTCTAAGGTCTTGATTTATATACTCTCTTCCATAAAAACCCTAATAGGACTTACTATATTGTGATTTACTTTCTTACCCCTCCATGTAGTTTCAAATTACTTGCACACTTAACTTTAGTTGACAACAATTACAACCCATACAAGGTTGTGGGAACAACAATCTCCCCCTTTGTAATTGTTAGCAACACTCACAACAAAAGCCATTATGCAATAGTCCTTCATAATTTTCTTAGAGTAATAATCTAGAAGCAGATGGATTACAATTCTCCCTAAATATGCACTCCCCCTTCCTTAACAACTCCCCCTGCACTGTTGCTTCTCTCCCCCTTTGCCAACCAATTACAAATCTAAAAAACTCACAAAGTAGAGATGAAAGATTCACCTGAACTTTAGGTTTGAGGAGGCATTTGCATAAATAGACTCAATCTGTGCTTTTCAAACAGTTTTATGGACAGAGGTTTAGTTAGAATATCTGAAATTTGATCTTTAGTGCCAACATACTCCAACTGAATTGTACCATGTTCCACTTGATCTTTGATGAAGTGATACTAGATGTCAATATGCTTGCTCCTCGAATGTTGAACCAAATTCTTGCTGAGATCAATAGCACTTTGATTATCACAAAGTACACTCACTGGTAACTTCACTTCAATACCTAAGTCTGCCAATTGTCTTAGCATCCATATCACCTGTGTACATGCTGCACAAGTAGCTATATACTCAGCCTCAGTTGTGCTCAAAGCAACACTGTTTTACTTTCTACTTAACCATGCAACACACTTTGAACCCAAGTAGAAGCTGCAGCCACTGGTTGATTTTCTGTCATCTATACTTCCTGCCCAGTTTGCATCAGTGTTTGCTCGTAATTTTACAGAATCCATGGCCGGATACCACAAACACATTTCTAGTGTCCCTTCGAGGTATCTTAGGATTCTTTTCACTACCAACACATGAGATTCCTTAGGATCAGCTTGAAATCTGCTGGCAATGCACACAGCTTGTATAAGATCAGGCCTTGATGCTGTAAGGTACAGAAGGCTCCCTATCATCTTCTTGTATTCGGTAGGGCTCGTACTCCTTTCCTCTTGATCTTTTGTTAACTTGCAGCCCACTGTCATAGGGGTACTGACAGGTCAGCTGTCCTCTATGCCAAACTTTTTCAGCATCTCTTTGGCATATTTCGTCTGAGAAATAAAAATACCTTCTTCACACTGTTTTATCTGTAATATAAGAAAGTAAGTCATTTCTTCAATCAATGACATCTCAAATTCCTCACTCATCTTCTGTGCAAAATCTTGGCATAGCTCAGAGTGATCCCCTCCAAAGATGATGTCGTCTACATATACTATGGTTATCAGCTGGCCTTTCTCTGAATTGAACACATATAGGTTATTATCAACTGTTCCTCTTCTGAAGTTCAACCTTCTCAAATACGCATCCAGCCTATTGTACCATGCTCTTGGGGCTTGTTTAAGACCATATAAGGTTTTTTTCAGCTTGCACATGTATGTCTTATCCTCACTAATTTGTACTTTATTGGGTTGTTCAATATACACTTCTTCTTTTAGGAACCCATTCAGAAAGGCTGATTTCACATCTATCTAATAAACTTTATACTTCTCATATGCTGCCAAAACTAGGAACATTCTAATAGTTTCTAACCTTGCCACTGGTGCAAAAGTTTCATCAACATCTACTCCTTCTATCTGAGTGTAGCCTTTGTAAACCAACCTAGCCTTGTTCCTCACCACCTTGCCATCTTCATTGTGTTTATTCCTAAATACCATCTTGTTCCTATGACATTCTTGTTAGTGGGTCTTGGAACCAACTCTCATGTATCATTCTTCTCGATTTTATCCAACTCCTCATTGATAGCTTTGACTTAGGCTTTTTCTTGTGTAGCCTCTTCAACATATTTAGGTTCAACTTGTAAGAGTAAAGTAGTAGCTCCCACAATTCTTCTTCTTGTTGTAACTCTTACTGATGGGTCACCTATAATCTGATTTTCTTAATGAGCACTGGTCCACGTTTTCTTTGTCCTTCTTTCTTGCACAGTCTTAGTTGCAAGAGGATCTCTTTCTTCATCTTCAGACTCACTCTTCTCCGAGTTTAAACTTACTTCTTGTTCCTTTTCTTCAAGTTGGTCTGATTCTTCATTTACATTGAAGTCATCTTCTTCATTGTCCTTAGCTTCTCCATTTTGCATTGTTTTCCAATTCTCATTCATTCTCACATCACTGGACATGATCACTTTTCCCAGCTTATGCAGGAAAACTCTGTAACCTTTTGTCTTTGCTGAGTATCTCACAAAAATGCCTTCATCATACTTAGCATTGAATTTTCCCAAATTTTGCTCTTTGTTCTTCACAAAACATGGGCTGCCAAAGATTCTGAGATACTTGGTTGTTGTCTTCTTCCCACTCCATAGCTCATATAGAGTTTTATCAGTATTGGGCCTTAGTAGAACACTGTTCAGTAGGTGCACGGTTATAAATGTTGCTTCTGTCCAAAATCTTGTGTGAAACTTGGATTCCAGCAGTAGAGTTCTTGCTATTTCAACCACAGCTCTATTCTTCCTCTCTACCACCCCATTCTGTTGAGCTGTTCTTGCTGCTGCCATCTAATGGTGAATACTATACTTCTCAAGATAATCTTCAAAAGCATCATTTGTAAATTCAGTGCCTTGATCTGACCTCAATACTTTAATCTTCTTTCCACTCTCATTTTCAACCAATCTTCTGTATCTCTTGAAGCATTTCAAAACTTCTGACTTGTGTTTGAGGTGTATGATGCAGGTCCTTCTGGAATAATCATCAACAAACAAGATGAAGTACCTCTCACCATTTAACCCTTTTGTTCTCATCGGCCTACACAAATCAGTATATGTAATGTTAAGTACTGCTTCAGAACTGAACTCTTTGATCTTATACTGCTTTCTGACATGTTTTCCTTTAGAGCATGCTAAGCAAACATACTCTCTCTCTCTCTCTCCTGAGGTCAGGAATGTCTCTGATTGCATGAGTAGTGGTTAGCTTCCTTATGTTTTTTTGTGTTAAGTGTCCTAGCCTCCTATGCCAGAGTTGATTTTCTTTTTCTTTGATGAGTAAACAGCTGTTGGTCTTGTCCTCATCAATCACATATAAATTTTCAGCTGTTCTCTTCCCAGCTGCAACAGTATTGCTTTTTTTACTCTTTACTTGGCAACCTGTTTTTGTAAATATCACTTTGTGGTATTCGTTGCATAGCTGACTGACAGATGCTAGATTATATCTGAGTTCTTCAACATGCAGAACATCTTTCAACTTTCCTTTTCCAATATTTACTGACCCCTGACCATTAATGTTGAGTGAATCATCATTGCTAAACTTAACTCTGCCTTCTCTTGACTTGTTTAACTTTGATAATTTACTCTTATCTCTTGTCATGTGTGAAGTGTATCCACTATTAAGGATCCACTGTTTATCCTTGTAGTCAGTCTTTAATGCAATTTCAGCTATATTAGTTACCTCCCTTTTTGCTTTATATTCTTTCCTTTGAACTGGCTTAAAGATAGCTTTCTCCTTTTTCTTAGCTTTGACTGTACCAATTGTTTTTACTGTGCCATCGAGTGCCTTCTTTTGCTCAGAGAGAAGTGTCATACATCTCTTAGCATTATGGCCATCTTGCTCGCACCTTTCATACTGTTCTAAGTCTGTTAATATAGCAAACTTGTTCTTTGAAACCACTGTTTTGGGCTTCCACCAACAATTCTTATCATCGTGTCCTTGCCTTTTACAATATGTGCAAGAACTCACAACAGGTGTTCTCCTCTGAATTTTGTATTGTCTCCCCCTATATGTAGTATCGTATCTTCTCAAGTTAGAGACATATACTGGCCTTCTCCTCTAACAGTTACTCGTCTTATGACCCTAAACTCCACAATAAAGACAGTGACATTGAAACTGCCTCTTCTTGGGTCTAATTACAGCTTGTTTTCTTTTGTTCATTACTTACTGTGCAGGCAAGGTTGCTGGCTTCTTTGCTTGTGTGGCTTTCATTTCAGCCACCTTATTCTCCTTCTTCTGTTCAGCTATTGCCCTTGGCTGGCTAACTTTCTTTTCTTCCTTAGACGTAGCAACTATGGGCTGCTGCTTTTTAACTACATACATCTTTTTTGGCCCTAACTTTGGTTTGATAACTGTCTTCTCTTCTTCAGTTATCTTCACCTAAGTCACGACCTTCTCTTTTAACTTCTGTGGCAAAGTTTCATTCTCTTTAGGCAATACAGCCTCAGATTGTTGCACTTTCTCTTCATTATTCTTTTCTTTTGCAAAACTTGTTTTTCCTATCATTTCAAGGTTCTGCACGTTTTCTTCACTCCTTTTGAGTTGTTACTAAAGTCTCAACAACTCTTTCTCCATTCCTTCAATTTTTGAAGTCCTTGAGTCAAGCTCTATTGTAAGGTCTTTACATATTTTGATTTGTTCTTCAAATCTTCTCTTCAAGTCAATATGTTTAGCCCTTATTTCATCCTTTTGACTTTCAGCTTCCTCAGACTTTGCTTTAACTTGTTTTATGTGAGCCTCCAACCTTTTTATGGTTTTGCCCCTTTTGATTATGTCCTTTGAAGCTACTTCCAACTCAACTTCAAGATCTGGTTCTTCTTCATCAACCTCCTCTTCCTCTTCAGAGGTTGAACTACCACCTTGAGCTGATGCCATAAAGGCCTGCTCATCTAATGATTCTTCATCTTCCTTCTCATCAGCTTTTTTTATCTCATTCATATAACTCTTAAATGAGTCTTTCTTCTTCTTCTGTAGGTTGGCAGTCTTCTTGCTGGACTTCTTTGATTTGAATGATGGTCTTCTCCATCTTGAATTCTGCTTATCATCACCATCCTCATCTTCATCATCAAGTTTCACTTTGCACTGAGAAGCAAAGTGTCCAGTTTGCCCACAATGATAATATCTTAAGGACAGCTGTCCTTTTCCCTTCTTAGACCCCTTTTTGAATTTCCTTGTAAACTATACCAACACTTCACCTTCGCTTTCTTCCTCATCATCATCATCATCCTTACTTGATGATTCTTCCTTTTTTTTTTTCTTTAAGTGTTTTATAGCTTTGAAAGCTACCTCATTTGATACCTTTGACATTGAGGAGCTCTCAGTTGACTTTATTCTCACCTCATATGCAATGAGATTGCACTGGAGATCATGCAGAGACATAGAATTGAGATCTCTACTCTCTTCTATGGCTGCCACCTTTGAGGTAAACCTCTCAGGTAGAATTCTCAGAATTTTCTTCACAATAGATGAGTCCTTTTTGTTCTTCCCATGACTTCTAAGATTGTTTATAGCATCAATAACCCTGGTAAAGAATTCTTGGACTATCTCATTTTTTTGCATTCTGAGAGATTCATATCTCTCCTTGAAAACTTGAAGTTTGGCCTCTTTCATTCTATTATCACCTTCATAGACTTTCTGTAATCTGTCTCATATCTCCTTGGAAGATTTGCAGTCCATAACTTTAGCATACTCATCATCTGTCAATGCTGAAATAATGACGTTTAAGGCCTTCCCATTTATCTCAAACTGCCTTAATTCCTCTGGGGTTGGGTCTTTACCTTCTTCTAGAGCCACAAAACGCTCCTGTACGGATTTCACCACATTCATGCCCATGGTTGCAAATACCACCTGCATTCTCGCTCTCCACATATGGTAATTGGTTCCGTTGAAGATTAGAACTTTCTTGCTGTAAGTAATGTTGGTGCTGGTACCGGCTTCCATTTCTTAGTATGCTAAACCAGTGAAAACTTTTGGAATCCTTCAAACTAGTAAACCAAGCTGTTAAGTTTCAAACTAGTGAACTTGGCTCTGATACCAATTGAAGTTCCCGACTTCACCCTAGGATCTACTAGTTTGTGATATTAAGAGGGCGGTGAATTAGTATCACCACAATTCATATGTATGTAAACAACTTCAATCTCTTCTTAAAAGCGAACTCTTTCTCAGATTCGACTAAGGTAAATCTATTGCTACCTATTAATCACAATAATCCCCAAAGTCACCTTTCAGACACCTTGCCTATTAGGTCTTCGTTAAATTATGGGTTGGTTGATACTTTAGTCACATTCACAACTCAATTCAAAACACAGAACATAAATCAAAGTAAGGACACACGAGATTTATGTGTTTCCGTCAACATGACGTACATCCACGGTGGTAGGGACTCTCCCTCTACCGAGACAATCCACTATACTTGAGAATACCATTTACAATGGATGTCTTAATCCTCTACTCCTTTCACTATTGCAAATACTAAACAAGTACAATACAAAGAGTGTTACTTACTGTGTCTACCCTTCTTCTAGCTTGTCTTGCCTTTGTTGAATTGAAAAGGCTGTTTCACTGCTACTTTGAAGTTTACCACAATGTTCTCTAACCTCTCTTAAAGAAATTTGGAAATACGTTGAGTTCTTTCAATGCTTCGCCGAATTCCTTCTTTAGGTTATCTCATACAACTCCTGCTTTCATCGTCTCACGGTCTCACCTGTCTTCTATTTCACGGTCTTATTGTTTCACGGCCTACCCTCACGCTTCTGGTCTTACGCCGTCACCTAACGTACACCTACACTTTTGCTACACTCTAGTCACAGCTTTACTGGTCTCCCATTTCAACTTTATTGGTCTCCCGTTTCAGCTTTGCTAGTCTCGCGTTTCAGGTCACCAGTTTCTGGTCTCCCTTTTCTGGTCACCCATTACTGGTCTCACGCCTCACGCCTCACCCATTCGTTTCTGGTTTTCTTCCAGCCGGTGGTCTCATGCCTCGTGCCTCACCTGTCCGTTTCTGGTTTTCTTCCAACCGGTGGTCTCACGCCTCACGCCTCACCTATTTGTTTCTGGTTTTCTTCTCTTCTAGGGGTGGTGCGTTTTTGGTTTTACCCTCACCTCACGTTTTTGGTTTGCTCGCTTTGCTAGTTTCACACTTCACGCACTCGTCCGCTTCTGGTTTCTTCTCTCATGGGTTTCTCTTTCTTGCCGTCACACGGTTTTCTCCTTGCTGTGTCGTCCGTTTCTCTCTCACTGTCCAGCTGAGTCTCCTTTCTTTTGCTCTCCCATTTCTTTTCAACATTAGCTCTCCCGATTCTGGTTTTCATATTGTCTCCCTCTTCTGGTCTGTATCCGTGTCCTCTTTTCTAGTTTGTGTGTGTTTCTGCTCTTCCAATAAAGTGTCTCTCTCTCTCCCCCGGTGGTGTATATCTGGTCTGGTTTGCTTTTCCGGTGGTGGGTTTCTCTTTCTTACGGTGGTAGGTGTCTCCTTTTCTAGTTTGTATCCGTTTAGCTCTCCCGGTGACTACTTTCTCACGTTTTTTTTTCTGGTTTGTGCGTTTAGCTCTCCTAGGGACTACTTTCTCACATTTTTTTCTGGTTTGTGCGTTTAGCTCTTTGCTCGTGTTGTCTCCTTACTGTCCAGCCGGTGGTTTCTCTCTTGTTGTAGTGTTTTGTCTCGCCAAGGTCTCTCTTGTCGTTGGTGTGCTTTAGTTGTGTACCCTTGTTTTGCCGTCCACTCTTGTTTGGCCATGTAGGGTTTTCTCTCTCTCTTGCAAAGTTGTGTTTTGCTGTCTACCCACACTTATGTCTTCCAAGGTATTGGTTTATATACTTATTGGTTTATATACTCTCTTCCATGAAAACCCTAATAAGGCTTACTATATTGTGATTTACTTTCTTGCCCCTCTATATGGCTTTACTTTCTTGTCCCTCCATGTAGCTTCAAATTACTTGCACACTTAAATCTAGTTGACAACAATTATAACTCATACAAGACTGTGGAAACAACAAATTCTAAGGACAAAAAGGACCAAAATATTCTCATATCTCAATATTTGAATATCCCAATGAATTATTAATAACAATGCTCTTTTAACAATATTTATCAAATCCTTTCAAAGGTTTAATTTAGTATTGCCTTTTTGTTATCTTTTTTTCTACTCTTTTGTCTCTTATTAAGTAATATTAAAGTAGGTTTGGCATGCATTAATGTCATTTTACAAAGTTTGAAACAACTTTTTCAATAACAAAGATCAAGAAGGGAAGACTTTGTCTAGAGTAACAGGATTATAGATATAACAAATCTTATACTAAAAATGTCACTCATAGTTAGTTTATTTGTAAACATATTCTTTATTTCAAAAATATTTGAATTTTGATTGAAATTAGCAGAAATTGATTCCTATTTTAAATATAATGATGTTTATGAAAAGGGAAAAATAACTAATTTTTATTTCAAACTCCAATATGATGTAGTTGATTTATGGAATGATATTCAATATTACCAATTTAGAGTTGATAAGCCAAAAATATCATGGTTAAAGATGAGAAATCTATTAGTCATTGAATTTATGGTGACAATAAATTTAAAAGTACTTTAGATCAAGTTAAAAGGAGATTTAATTTTTTTTTGCCTAATAATAAATTGTATGATAATATATATGCTTACTTTTCTATTTTTAATCATGTTGATTTAGTTGTCTAAGGACTAATGACCTTAGAATTAAATTCTATGTATTAATCAAGAATTAGTGGATTAACAAGGAGAATAAACATTGATTATTGTTCATAATGTGATTGACCAAGTTGATTTCATGTTTTTCAAAAAAGATAACAATATGTTTAAAGATTATAGTTACAATTGATTGATAATTCTATCAACTTAGAAATTAAACTCATAATCCATAAGTTAAAAAATCTCATTTATTCTCTATCTATTGATTTTATTGGGTTTAAGAATCAATTAGTTTTGTTTTGTTTTAATACTTAGAATTAGTCCTTAATTAATTTTTCATGAGAAGAAAAAGGTAGTGTACAAAGAAACTAAGGTGGTTGTTAAATTCACATCACTTGTTCTTTTAGAATAAAAGGTGTCAGTTTTTTATTATCACATTAAGGATGAAGTTTTTTTAAGTGGATGGATTTAACATAGGACACGTCACATTATTTGTCCACAAATTATGTTATAATTTTTATTTTATAATTTATTTACTTATTTTATAGTATTTTGTCTAATTAGAAATTTTAACTAAACTATTTAGGAAGTATATAAACTAAATTCCTTTTTGTTTTGATTTCTTTATTTAGTTAGAATATTTTCCTAATGAGTAATTAAGTATTTTCTTATTTAATTTAAAGTATTTTTTTAATTAATTAGATGATTTTAATTATAAATGTGTATATAAGTTTAAAAGCAAAAAGAATAAAAATATTCTAATATCTCAATATATGAGTGTTTTAGTAAATTCTTAATAAAAATGTTCTTTTAAGATAGTTATTTTTTTAATGGATTCTAGAATCCAGTTTAATTAAGGGTTGATTTTTATTGTCTTTTTTTTCCATACTTCTCTCCCATATATGGTATCAAACTTAATGAGAATTGAAATATTTTATCTTATCATTAAGGAAAAGGTTAAAAAATAAAGAGTGTTTATTGAATACTAGTTGATCACATGATAGTAAATTAATATAAAAATTCATAATCAACATTATGTAAATAATATATTTTCATAATGAACTTTAGTTGTACTAATAATAATTAATAATCTAAGATGTAATGAAATTTAAAACTTATTAATGTGTTTAGGAGATATATTATATATTTCTTGTTATCTTATGATTGTATACGCATTATTATTTTAAAATTAACAAAAAAAGTTTTTATAAAATATTATTATGAACCATTATGAAATTATATATATTTTATGAGTTTTATATTGTAACTTGCAAATGTTGAAATATATGAAAGGAAGTGTTTAAAGTAAATAAGACATAACTATTATAACTTATACTATATAATTTATCATACTATAATATTATGATGAAATTTATTGTCATTTAGGCATAATAATTAATGCAATAAATGTTAAAATTTTCTAATTAGTCATATCAAAATAATTTTAAACAATATTCTTTCTAAGGACTCAATTATAATTTAACTTGATTAATAAGAAATAATTTTGTATATTATTTTACTATTAAAAATTATAATCTCAAATTTAATTTAGACATTAATAGATATGTTTAATTTGAGTTATGTAATTGTATATGTGTGTGTGTGTGTGTGTGTGTGTGTGTATGGTTGGTTCTCTCACTTCCTAACACAAATAAAAATTCTATTTAAAAGCACATAATTATAATAAATGTCAAAAAAGAAAATTTAATTATTATATTAAGATAAATTTTTCAAACGATGTTATTTATATAAATATATTTAATTTAAAATTTAAAATATCAACATTTAAGAATCAATTTGTTTAGAACATTTAAGAGAGGCATTTTTATCCACTTGAATTGCCACTTATCATCACTAATTTCTTTTTATGGTTTGCCTTAATATCCAATGATGGCACACATATGGGAATAGGACCGAATTGACTTCTAGGCACAGCACCAAAATCATTCAATTGCATTATTAACATGCCAAATTGCTCAGGATTCCCCAGCCCGTCCAGGGGAGCCATGGGCCTACAGTTTCATGACAGGCACGTTCGCCAATAGCCCCACCAAGGAGTAACAACACCCAAACGCAAAAGAAAAAATAAAGGAAACCAACATTATTGTAACAACCTAAAAGAAAAAGATAAAGTGAAAAGGCAGGGCATGAATGGCCATGGACTATAACCAAAATAAAGACACTTGGTTCAGCAATTAGATGTACATTCTGTTCTTCTTCTTGTTCTTATAATAATTAGTGTCCCTTGGTATCCCAACGCAGCAGATGGGCAAGACAGGAGCAAGGCTGCCAGGCTTCTGCTTAAACAGAATTAAGCCTCATGCTAGAGTACGTTCACCAATTACCCAATCCAAACCAAGTGCGAATGGAAAGAAAGATGATCAAGAGACTGAGAATCTTGGCAGTGGTGGAGAAGCCAAGGGCAGCCAACCGGGGCCGAAACCCGCGCTGGTAATTGGCAGGAAAATCATGATAGTGGTTGACTCTAGCATTGAAGCAAAGGGAGCATTACAATGGGCACTCTCGCACTCGGTTCAAAGTCAGGATCTTGTTATTCTTCTTCATGTAATCAAACCATCTGGGAAAGGTCAGTAGTGCCCTTTTCCCTTTTTTTGTATGTTCTTCTCATTTGATCTTATATGGCTTGGTGATTAATTATTAGAGAAAGAAACATGTCGGTAGAGATGTCAATTTTCTTGCTATGACAGACACAACATCAACTACAAGTGAAGAGTCCACCAAGGAGAAAGCTCCAAGAGCTTATGAACTTGTAAACTCTTTGAAGAAAATGTGCCAGTTGAAGAGACCTGAGGTGGGTTTGTAACAAATTTGGTCCATTTATTTATTTATTGGCACACTTATGAAGCTTAGCAAATGATTAGGCCTATATATCAACACAAGATAAACAGTGTGAAGCAGCTGGCACACAAAATTGTTCTCTCTTTTTTTGAACACATGTAAATATAGGCATGGAAGGAGAAACCAAAACAAAAAAAAGGTGAAAACCATTTTTCCTGCAGATACAAATTGATACTGCAGTTGTAGGAGGAAAAGAGAAAGGTCCACTAATAGTGGAAGAGGCCAGAAAACAAGGGGCAGCCCTTCTGGTACTGGGCCAGAAGAAGCGATCAATGACATGGCGACTGATCATGATGTGGGCAAGCAACAGGGTCACCGGTGGCACGGTGGAATACTGCATTCAAAATGCTAACTGTATGGCCATTGCAGTGAGAAGGAAAAGCAAGAAACATGGTGGCTATTTGATCACCACCAAGCGTCACAAAGATTTCTGGCTCTTAGCTTAATAAAAGCTACACACATATATATATATTGGATGCTCTTTCTTTCCTTCTTCGTTTGATTCGAAGTGCATGTGATTAATGTTTTTTCCGTAGCAATCTTGTAAATGGTAAAGTACAATGAGATATGTGAAAGCAGATTGTGTTCTGTAAAGCCAAATGTGTTTTGTTTCTCTTTCTCTCTGCGACAAAATTCAATGCGCCCTCAGCTGTGACTAGGAGGTTATGACTCCAAGGGGAGACATGTGAGTCCTCAGATATTTGGGGCCTCTTCTTCCCTACGGCGGCCCAGTACGTAAGCCAGTGGTTCAGGTTCCGGACATCTATTTGTATTCTTCGCCAAAATAATAATTCCAGCGAAAGAAAGCTAAGATCATATGTGATGTGTTCACAGGGCTTGCTTAACGTAGGCATTATCTTCTTCCCAAAAAATAAGCTATTAGAATGTATAGTATTCACATTTATATAACTCAAGATTTTCTTTTGTCATCTGTATAACTTAAAATTCCTTCTTCCTCGACAGTATAAAATTTGATTAGTGAACACCCGTGAGGCTTTTAACTTTCCAGGACGGTGTAATTATAGTGAACAACCTAATTTCGTCAACTCCAATTCCAATTGGCAGTAGGGGGACAACAACAAATAAATATATATTAAAAAAATTTAAAATAATATTAGTTATTATGCACGACAACAATTACTATAAAGAAAGAAGCATTTTCAGATATTGAGTTTGCCATAACAACGAAAAGAAAATTTTCATAAATTCAGTATCTTCAAAGCAAAGTATTAGTGAACACACCCTGGGATCAAGCTGGCTTGGTGGGCTTGTTATGGGCTCTCCGAGTTCCCAACATAAGACACGGATTCTTTTTCTTTAATGGAGTGGGGGAATTGTGACAGAATTGAATAGTCTTATATCATGGTTGTTTTTATATGTACACTAATCTTATGATACCAGTATGCTAAGTGTCATTCTTTTTTTTTTTTTTTCTCTCTTTGCTTCATTCTCTGTCAAATCATCAACTTCTAATTTACTTTTGATTCCACTAATTAAGTATTATATTCCACACTAGTTGTGGGATCAAACTTAATGAGACTATTTATAATATTTGTTAGAGGAAGAGACAGTTCAACAATTATGAATTTACCCTTCATATTATTTGGTAGCAATCTCTCAAATTTCCCAAGACAAAATTATTTTTTGAATGTATTATTTGGTAGAGGAAAAAACCATTTTAATAAAGAAGTTCAGCTGAATCATTCTTTTAGTAATGCCATGCCAACGGAGGTTGAAAGAAAAGGTAGAGGCGGAGAACATAAGGAGACCAATGGGAAAAACACAAATTAATTAAAGCATCGAATAGTGTTAGAGGAAGATTTCTCTCTCTCTTTCGGTTCTCTTTCTGCTCTGCTCACACAATGGTTGCTAACATTATTGACACATATTACAGAAATAATTATTATGAATTTTTAAAGAAATAATTTATTTTTAAAATAATTAAAAAATAATATTAAATGATAGTTCTTGTTAGCTAGTATGCAACATGTTATACTCTTTAATTGGTTGGTAAAACATAAAGTCAGAATAACCTTTTTTGACTTTAATTAAGTTCTTCACGTGTTATCTTATTAATAATAGTTATCATGTGCATTAATGGTTTATCTCACATCAAATTAGCCAAATAGATATTATATTTCATTTACTTGCCTAGAGAGTGCACTACACTTACCATCATTCAAACTTTTAGTGAAGGTGAAATTTTGACACATATCATAATTTAATCTCTTTAATTCATTAATGTGGTTGGTTTTAAAAAATAACACATAAAAATTTGTGTTTGAAAAACCATATAAACACATGATAATAAAAATCATTTTGAAAAATTTTCATATTTTTCTTAAAATTTTAAATTCAATTTAGAATTTTGAAATTAATTACTCTTAATTGGCACATCTAAAATTGACAATTGAAAAACCTACAACAAATACTTTTGTTATGAAATTGATGTTTTCAATATTAATTTTGAAAAATATCATATGACAAGAATTTTTTTTTACAAAATAAACAATTAAAAATTATGAAATTTTATAGCATGTTGTACAATTTAGTATTTCATTACATCTAAAATTTTATAAAAAGATAACAATAGAAACAAATTTCTAAACATATTAACCCACAATATGCATAAACATTGTATAAAAAACTTAAATAACAATTTTCATACTCTTTTTTCATGTTAAAATTAGTTTAATAAGACAATAATACTAATGTTAAAAATAAAAGTTAGGATCATAAATACCTTTAAAAATCTTTAGAAGTTAACAGTAGTAAAGTAATCACTTTTAAATTAATATTTTCTTGTAATTAAGCTGATATCATTATACTAAACAATACCTTATTCATTGTCCAAGAGCCTTTTATCATGAAAATTAATGAAAAATATATATTTTCTTGTTACAGAATGTAAGAAATTGACCAATTTTTTATTGCTTTTTTGGAAACATTAAAAAATTATTTTATTAATACAAGTATTATAATTTTTAATATATTTTCTACAATGTATATATATAATAAGAATAGGGTTTTAACTTTCTTCAACTTCCCTTTAATAAGTTAGTCAATCGTGAGCCAATCTAACCCAATACAAATAACAAGATACAATATCATTGTAAAAAATATTTGTCAAAATATAATAAAGAATTTTAATTCTCAATGTTATTTTTTTAAAACTTATAATAAATAACAAAAAAATAGAAAAATATTATTCTTATTTTAAAATATAGAATAATTTTTAAGTTTAATAAATTTAAAATTTTTAAATTTTATTAACTTAATAAATATATGAGTTCATTTATCAACCTATTAGTCAAAATCTTTTAACTAGGACTAGGCTTGGCTCAGCCGATTAACAGTCCAACCATTAATTGGGTGGTGGGACTAATAGATTAATTTTACTTTTAAAAAATTATCAATATTTTTATCATATAAAAATAAATAAAATGTTATTAAAATAATATATGAGTATAATTTATAAGTATTTTTAATAGAACAATATAATTCTATATAATTTTTTGAAAAAAAGAACAAGAAATAAAATTTTTAACACCAATTGGATTAGTTCATTGCTCCGATCGAGTTAATTTGATCTTTTAGATTAACTAAATCAGACAACTTTCCCCCAAGTTACTTCATTATTTGCACAAATGAAAGAATTAAACTAATTTATCCACCAATCCACCAATCCACCAATCAGACTAATCCAATTTTTATAACTATACCATCAACGCCATATCACAAGTGATTACCAAGGAAGGAATATAAAACGACGCCGTTCTCAAATAAAAAAAAAACAAAAAAAAAATAAAAAACCCTCCTCGATGAGTTGCGGTAGCAAAGTCGCAAGTCGCAGGCTGTGTGTTCTTCAATTTGTAGCCTAAATTTCTCTTTGCTGCAGAGCGCAAAACCCATAAACCCTACAACGACCCGCCAACGTACTTTTCTATACATCAATTTTGGGCATTCGAGAGGTAAGCCTTCATGGATGGCTCTGCTCTCTCTCTCTCTCTCTCTCTTCTTCTCCGTCTCTCCGTCTCTGCAAAGGTTTAAGCGTTTGTTTATGTAGTTTTGATTTTTTTTCTTTTTTATTTTTTGAGTTAAGATATGAATAAGTTCACTTTCACACCCTAATCAATTTTCTCTTTGCTTTTCTTGCAAAGAATCGAGGAGCTTTTCTTGGTCTTGAAAGCCACTTCTTCTTCTTGTTCTTCAAGCTATCTCGTTTTTTTTTTTTTTTCAATCCTTAACTAGGAATTGGGTGTCATTCGATTGAATTCTTGGTTTCATCTGTGGCGTTCAAGTAAATTAGGGGAATTTTCGTTGTGGGTTTTGGTTAATTTTGCCTCTTCTACTTGTTTTTTGTTGTCTCTTTTTTTTTGAGGCGTTCATAGTGGAATTAGGGTTTGGTTATGATTGTGATGTTTCTTCAATTCATTTGAGAATGACCGAGTCTTTGAGTATGTTTTTTTTTTTAAAAAAAAAAATCTTTTTGCCTTCATCCTAGGGGATTGTTTTCATTTCTTTGTCCTGGGGCTTTTGATTTGTTTTTTTTTTTTTTGGCCCAAATGATGATAAATAAGCATATTTACTTTGCTACTCAATTAGCTGTGACTCAAAGTTTCCATCGTCTTACTTCTCAAGAAAAGGGGGACAGAAGAGAAGCAACTAAAACCTTTTTAAGAGAAACTTCTTGTCAACTTTGGGGAGTGCAGTTTTGGCTTCATCACGTGGCTCTTTACAAGACAGGCAACTTGCAGCCAATGGCCAAGACAACAATAAGAAATAGTTCTGTCACAAAATTGAAGAAGAAGAAGAAGAACAAGAAATTGGGCCCAGAAGTGGTTGCAGCCATGAAGCCCAATGTTCCAAGAGGCAACCCTTTTGAGACAATATGGTCACGGCGCAAATTTGACATTCTTGGCAAGAAGCACAAGGGTGAACAGCATCATGTCGGCCTTGCCCGCTCCCGCGCCATTGACAAGGCAAGCAACTTTCCAAATTCCAACCAATTTCTGTTTCTATTTCCATGTATGCTTGTTGATGGAAGGTGTTTGAGTTGTTTGTTTTGGAGGTGGGCAGAGGAAGAAGACACTGCTGAAGGAGTACGAGCAGAGCAGCAAGTCGTCGGTCTTCAAGGACAAGCGCATTGGAGAGAATAATGATGAGCTTGCTGAGTTTGATAAGGCTATTATGAGATCCCAGCGTCAGCACAAGGTTTTCCAATTCTTTTGATTTATTATTTTGCTGTGTTTTTGTTTGCTTAAAAGGCTTTGTAAAATTGAAGGTATTTTGAGTTTGTGTGTGTGTTTTTTTTTTTTTTTTGGGAAAATTTGTGGCATATGTGAGAGGCAGTGTAAGTTACTGTTTTCATATTGTGAACAGGGTGCCTCAGTATTGTTCCTGCTAAAAAAACATTAAATAATCTTATTTTATGGTAGCTGCGCAATTTTTTTTTTTGGTTGTTGTGGTTCTTTGAAGTACTGAAACAGTCTACTCATACCTTCCCTTTGCATCCCAGGAATTTATGGGGAACGAAGTTTAAAATTTCGATATGATGTTTGTGGAAGTAACACAGTGTATACTTCACTTGATTTCAATGAAGTTGTTATCATCACTTGTAATGTCTATTTAACAGTGTGTGTGCGCTGGTCTTGTGTGTACTATCATATCTTTGTTTTTTTTTTTTTTGAATTTCATAGTTGAAATTAAACAAAAAGAGCAAGTATAACTTATCAGATGGAGAAGAAGATGACTTAGGAGTTCCGGGTCTCAGTTCCATTTCAGAAAGAGATGATTTTGAGGATGAAATGCTGTCTGATGATGATGAAGCTGATGCAGATGGACCAAGCAGTATGTTTGAAATTTATATCTTTTACAAAATGCTGATTTTTTGATTACTTGATGATTTCAGTGCAAGTTTCACAGTTAAGTTTGCATTTGCATAGTTTATGACAATAGCAAGTGCACAACATTTTAATATCATTTGGTAGTCATTATTGCATATAGCTGTGTATTTTTTCCTTTTTAAGTTGTGGGCTTTGAATCAAATCAAAGGCTGTGCTTCTTAGGTCAAGATGACTGAACTTCTTGAGCTTTAACTCAATTCTTGTTACATTAGTACTTCTGTTATGGCCAATCTTTGATACCATCTAAATTGCCTGTGTCATGAAAACTCTTTTCTTCATCATTTTTCAATATTTCCAATTAACTGAGAGTATGACTACCAGCAAATCTTTATAGTCCTGTCAATGCAAATTGTTTACTCAGTTTAAATTTGGTTTCTTGCAACCTGATGAGAATTCAGTAAGTACAATGAAGGATTATATGCCTATATTTTCTCTGTTTTCTTCCCATGTAAATGCACCAGATATAGTTGAAACTTATTGAAAATTGCCTTTGTCGATTGAAATCATCTCTTTGTTAATTCATTGCATTTGGGCCTATATATTATTTTCACCATTTTCTTTCTGTTAACGAGTTTTAAGTGTACCAAGGCACTAAATGCTGGTATATTTTTCTGTTGACATTCAAAATATTTTAATGCATTGAAAATAATTATTTATATTTTGATGCTGCTGCTTAATGACAGAATTTGCTGCTGGTTGTTTGTATTATGGTGTTGTTGCTCTGAACTGGTTCATTCTCAACTGATTTGTAGAATGAAAATCTACATTTGAGATTGCAGCAACTTTGTATGCCATACTGATCTATTGGGATTCTGTTAATGACTTAACCCTTTTGTCTTTTTCTTTTGCTTCACAGAGAAGTCAGCTTTTTTAAAGCAAATCTATGAACCTGATAGAATAAATCCAGAGGTGGGAGAGGAAAATGTAAGACATCCTTTGTTACCTTATCTTTTGGCCAACAGCAATGATTTTATTCACCTGCAGAAGATTGCTTTCGACTCACAGAACTAGATTAGACATATGAGATTGTTGATTATTGTATCCCTGACCTAAGAATTTAGGACGCATTTACTTGTGGAAAATTTTCCTTTTCATATAAAAGTTTTCTAGTACATAAAATGAAAAATTTGTTAATGAAAACCTTATTTTGCTTTTCTGAATCTGAATATACTTAAAAAAAAAATATGTGTTTTGTCTGTAAAGTAAAATATCCAATAATGATATGTTCTTATGTGAAGGATGATTTTCTTGTTGCAGAAACACAAAACCAAAAAGGAAGTAATGAAGGAGGTTATCTTAAAGAGCAAGTTTTTCAAGGTACTGATTTTTTTACACACAAGGAATTAATCTGTGTCTATCTCTTGGTTTGTCTCAGCCTTAATATTTGATTTGTTCCTTACCAGGCTCAAAAGTCAAGAGAGAAGGAAGAAAATGAACAGTTGATGGAAGAATTGGATAAGGGCTTCACATCTTTGGTACAGTCTCAGGTCTTACAATCTTTGACTGAACCTGGCAAGCTGAATGCCTTGAAAGCTCTTGTGAATACAGGAGCTCCTAATGAGCATGTGAAGAAGGACAGGCTATCAGTTAACCAGACAGAGAGAATTTCTCAACAGGTATATTGGACCTGATAGCTGTGTTGGGTCATTTTTTCAATGGTTTTCTTTGAGTTCACTATTTTTTAGATGCCAACCTTTGGTGTTCTGAAGGTATTGATTTGTGTTTATTTATGAGTTTTTAGATCTCCATGTTAGTGTGATGAGTTTTTATTCTGTTTGAAGCATCACCTACAAGACTTTTACACCTTTTTTTGATGGTTAAAGAGTTGTTTTTACCTTTGTTATGTGCTCTGTAATAACCAGCATATTGATCAATCGAATTCATTGAATAGATGGTATTGACTATATCAAATATAATATTTATATTTATCAAGTCTATTTGATGAATATGTTAGTAGCATACTGATTATGTTTGTTAAAATGTGAAAAATTAAAGTACTTGGTCTCTCTCTCTCTCTCTCTCTCTCTCTCTCTCTCTCTCTCTCTCTATATATATATATATATATATATATATATATATATTAGAACATGAAAAACTTGGTTGGATTTTCTGCTAGGAAGAACGTGATGACTACAATAAACTTGTTGGAGAGATGATATTGGATATGCGTGCTCGCCCGTCAGACAGGACAAAGACATCAGAAGAGATTGCCCAGGAAGAACTAGAACGGCTGGAGCGGCTGGAGGTATCTTTCTAGCTCAACAAGAGTGAATTCCCTTTAATGCAATGTCTCATTATGACAATGTTTGATCTGGCATGATGGACTCTTGTTGTTACTGCTGCTGATTCAGAGCTATTTGTTATCAATTGTAATGTGTCACATTTGTTATCAAACTGGTATTTGAAAAGACCTCTTGTCTGAGAACATGTCCTTTGCAGCTTGACTCGTCTGTATTATTGAGCTGCTTTTTGTGCAAAAATTGACAATTGTGTCTTCCAGTTTAGGATTTTGAGCATGTTGTAAGTAGAAATGCTCTTTGAAAACTTCCAACTGATACATTGAGAAAATTTTAATCTCTATCTATGGGGGAGGTTAAATTGTTCAAAACAAGGAAATTCTTGTGAATTGATTGCATAATCTACTTGCTTTCACACTACAAAAAGGTGATTTTTTTTTCACTTGAGTTAGAATTGAATCTCTTTAAGAGAATTGAGGTGGCCATCTGGCCAAAACCTGATGGTTTATGTTAGTAACTGTTGCTATTATCAAGGTTTGTTGCACTGGAACACAAGAGAAAGAAAAGATTCAGGAGAAGCTGAAAAACATTGTTGGCAACTATTTATTCTTCTAAGCTGAAGGATTCTTTTTTCTTGACAGTACCTTAGTTTTTTTTTTTTTTCTCTTACTTTCTCTGAATTGAGAAGAACTTTGTTTCCTGTTGTATATATTTTCCACCCATAAACATTCAGATAATGTGTCATAGTATTAACTAGCTGTGTTATTCTCTACAATTTCAGGAAGAGCGCAAAAAACGGATGGTTGCAGCTGATGACTCCAGTGATGAAGAGAATGATGATGCTGGGAAGTCATTGACCCCAAGGCTAAGGTCAATATCTGGAGATGCTCTTGGTGATTCCTTTTCTTTTGATGAAGAGCCTAAAACTAGGAAGGGTTGGGTTGATGAGGTTCTTGCAAGAAGGGAGGCAGGTGAGTCAGAAAATGAAGTTGATTCTTCTGAGGATTTGGAACATGCTGAAGATGATGGTAATAGTGAAGAATCTGAGGATGATGATGGTAGTCATGACAACAATGAAGATGGGAATCTTTCTTTGACAGACTGGGAACAAAGTGATGAAGAAAATCTTGGCACAGATTTGGAGGATAGACATAGTGATAGTAGTGATGATCATGAAGAAGAAATAGGGCCAAAATACCAAAAGAGTTCAAAGAAAGGCAATATTGTTGAATCTAGTGAAGGTGGAGAATCTTTGTGTGCAAAAAAATTGAAAGTAATCTCTGAACAGCATTCGACCCAAGAAGACATTCCCTTTCTAATAGAAGCCCCAAAGAGCTTGGAAGAACTGTGTTCTCTGGTGGATAAATGCTCTAACGAGAATGTTATTGAGGCAATCCACCGAATTCGAGTCAAGGCATCTGGTGCAAAAAAACCTGCTGCAGAAAATCGGAAGAAAATTCAAGTGTGTAAATTTGATTTCCTTTTTTCTCTCCACCCCCATTATTCTTTCTTGCTATTTGTTTACATATTGGACAAGAATGAAAATTTTGTTGCTGCATCACACATAAAAGGTCGTAATACGTTGACCATTAAGACAATTAATGTTTACCGTATGATATTCCAAGAAAGCTGACAAATAGTAAAAGTAATCTGTTTGTCTTCATAACTTGATATTTTTTAATGCTCTGAAACTAATTGGTTAATGAACAGAAAATGCATGAATTATACTTTTTTATAAATTTAAATTTGAATTTTAACTTCTCTTGATATGGGCTTTGAGCTAATTTTTGGGTTGGATTTTATTATACTGCAAGGTTTCATTTTTGTATAACATACAATTAAAATGATTAACCTAAAATTAATAAATTCAGTTTTTATCTCATAACTGTATTTATATGATGTTTTCTTCTATGTCCATACTAATGTAGTACTGTGGGATATTGTGCTTTTTTTCAGGTATTTTATGGTATACTATTGCAGTATTTTGCTGTCCTAGCAAGTAAGAGGCCATTGAATTTTGAGTTATTGAATTTGCTGGTCAAGCCTCTAATGGAGTTGAGTGCGGAGATTCCATACTTTTCTGCAATATGTGCTCGTCAAAGAATATTACAGACTCGAGCCCAATTTTGTGAGACTCTTAAGAATTCAGGTTAGTAGTGATAATTTGTCAGTGTCATTTCCTCCACATTTCTCAAGTTGCTGAATGTTGTTATGGGCACTTTAATTTGATGACATTTTCCCTGCAGAGAGTGGCTGTTGGCCTTCTTTCAAAACTTTGTGTTTCTTGAGGCTCTGGTCCATGATTTTCCCATGCTCGGACTTCCGTCATGCTGTCATGACACCGGCAATATTATTAATGTCAGAATATCTGATGCGTTGTCACATCTTATCTGGCCGTGACATAGCAATTGGTTCTTTCCTGTGTACCTTACTTCTCTCTGTATGTATAATATGCTCCATTATTTATTTCCAAGTCCAATAAATAAACTCCATGTTTTTTTCTTTTTTTTTTTTTTCCTAATTTGCAGTTGGCTTTGGTAGGCATATCCTTCTGGGGCATACTTTGAATTGTCTTTGATTTATTAGGAACAACTTATATTTTGCATTCCTCTCTGCTCTTTCTCACTTCTCTTTTCTTCCTTCCCCTTGGTCTGGTGCTAACTTGAGCATACACTCCTACTAGTCAATATGTATAATTTTCACCCTTTAGTGCTATGGGCACCTAATTGTATTTGCCCCAATAAGCTTGGGTTTTGGTGCGTCGTGTCCCAATTTGGGAATTTCCTTTTTCAATATTCATTTTTGGTGTTAATATGTTCTCTTTATGATCAAGGTCATTAGACAGTCTGAGAAGTTCTGTCCTGAAGCCATAGTGTTTATTAGAACCATGCTGATGGCGGCTACTGGAAGGAAACAAGCATCTTCTCAGGAATCTCAGGTACAATGCCATTTTGCATAATGTGTATTGGCAAAGTAGCATGCAATTGTCTCTATGTTCTTTTTGATATCCCTTGTATGTGGTTTTAAATCTATTAATGAAGGCCTTGCTATTTTATAGTAGCAGTGATGGAATGACTCATTAGTTCATCTGGTGGCAGATTTATCGTCTTATGGAACTAAAAGCACTTGAGAATCTTCTGCACGTACGTAATCATGTAAATGAGATTGGTCCTCTGAATTTCCTTGTGCTAATGGACATGCCAGATGATTCTTCTTATTTTAGCACCGATAATTTCAGGTTGGTGAATGATTTTCCACTTGTTCTTAATGCACGGTGGACTACATTGTGTTTTGTTTATGTCTGCGTTGAATAGGAAGGCCTGGCCTGGGTCTATAGTGTTGACCTAATAGCTTAAGCTCTAAGGTCATCATAGGCTTTCATAACATATTATTAGAGCCTGGTTCGCCTTCCCATGTCTGATTTAGCCCGCATGTAGTTCAAGTTCAGTTTAGGCACGTGCTGGTGGGGTAGTAGTTCAACCCCCTTCTCCATCATGTTCAGTTGTGCTACTTGCTAGTCAGGTCTAACATGTCATTTGTAGAGTTGTCCTAAGCTTCTGTGTGGGTATGAGGTTTCGTAACGTTGCATAGAGTTTAGCAATCCTAGCCACATGCTAGTGGGGCCTTGTTGAGCCATTTTTCAGTCCAAGTTCAGTTGTGTTTCACACAGCGGCTTAGCCCATGCCAAACAATGCATATATCCCATTGATATGACACAAGAACGTAGCCTGGTTTTTGGTGGCTTACAAATTAATATCACGGCATACATAATTATGTGCAACGTATTTCTCGTACTAATTATTTGTCATGGTCATAAGGTATGTCTGGTCAAGTTGTCATGTCATTGATATGTACACTATTGGGATTGACATCCTATAATGGTGGGTTCAATGATGTTGGCACTGAGACACTGTAGTTACCAATGCTTGGTCCATGTCATGTCAGTTCATTTGCTAAATTTTGGCAAAAATCTTGTGCAGGGCTAGTGTGCTAGCTACCGTGATGGACACTCTCCGAGGATTTGTTGACATCTACAACAAATTTAGTTCCTTTCCTGAAATATTCTTGCCTATTTCCACATTATTACTTGAACTGGCACAACAGGATAGCTTGCCTGGGGCACTACAAGATAAATCCAAAGATCTTGCTCAACTCATTAACGGGAAAGCTGTTGAACATCATAGGCTGCGGCAACCACTACAGTTGCGGAGGCAGAAGCCAGTGCCTATCAAATTACTTAATCCAAAATTTGAGGAGAAGTAAGTAACCTTTTCCTTTGCCCACTTACTTCTTAATTTTGTGTTTGAAATTGCTAGTAGAAGTTAAAACTCATAATTGCGGTGTTCTGCAGCTATGTTAAGGGTAGAGATTATGATCCAGACAGCGAGCGAGTTGAGAGAAGAAAGTTGAGGAAACTCCTAAAACAAGAAGCTAAAGGGGCTGCTCGCGAACTACGCAAGGACAATCACTTCATACTTGAGACGAAAGAAAAGGAAAGGGCATTACAGGAAGAAGAGAGAGTTGAGAAGTATGGAAAGGCACGAGCTTTCCTTCAAGAACAGGAGCATGCATTCAAATCCGGACAGCTCGGAAAAGGCCGGAAGAGAAGAAGATGAAAGCTGAAATTTTGATGATTTTATCGTTTGCACAATTTTTTCCTGACTCTGGGAGAGAGCTTTTCAAGTATACCGGGGCATTAATTGCATATTAACGGCTAGCAATCTGCGGTGCCCATCATCAAATTTAGCACGGCTGTTCTTTCATGAAATGGTCCTGCACACTGTGTTAAAGTTTTCCTCTGCAAAATTTTATTAACGTTTGTTGGGTTACGGATGTTCGATCGGCATCCATTTGCATTTTGATTGTGTTGAATTGTTGGATGCATATTTGAGTCCCATTGAAAGCCTAATTACATATCTCCTGACCTTGATTGATAGTGTACCATAAATTCCAATGACAAAAGGGAGAATTATGAACGGACGTACCCTACGAAAAGAATGAATTCCTGCAATGAGTTATATTGTTAAACTTCTTTTTCTTTCGATCAATAGGACCACTCACTCGTTAAAACAAAGCGAAGGCGAAAATAGAAATTTTGATGTGAAGCAAGCATGCGTCGGTTAGGCAACTTCTTCTCTGGTTCAGTCAAGCAGCTCCAAATCAGCTTCTAGTTCAGGCTTTGATCGCCTAGCTACATAGTTTGATCGACAATTTGCATGTGCAAATCTTGGACAAATAAGTTTCCACAAGAATGTCTATTTTCACGCATGCCAATATGTTGACGACGGGTTTCCGGGATAGGGAGTTTGGCGGACCGTCGATGAGGCACGGCGTTCGGCCTCTTTGAGGATATCGGGGATCTGGGGCAGCGGGAGTGCATTGACATGCACGTATATTGACTTTGATGTATATTAGCAATTATTTTAGTTGCAATTCAGATTCTATGAATTTACTTACTTAAAAGTCTTTTTTATTAGATTTTTGAGAGTTTGGGGAGCACAATTTGCTTTATTAGAACTTTTTGAGATTTTGGAGTATAGTTGAGTTTAGTAGAAGTTTCAATTAACTCAAATGTCTATTGTTGTGTATGATGATAATACTAATTAACAATTTTTATTTTTGTATATTTGTTTTATTTTTTTTTATTTCTCTCATTTTTCTTTTTATAATTTATCATAAAGGTATATTCGTTAGAATATAAAGGAATTTGGATAGGATGAAGAATTTTTTTTTTTTTATAGTTTTAATTGTTTGAGATACTTTTACAGTAATTTTGAACAATAAAAAGAAATTTTTTTACAAAATTTTAAAAATTATGCATAGTGAAACAAACTGAAATTTTTTGAAGAGTATTAAGATATATATATTTTTTTATGGTGATACAACATAGCAAATGGTAAAAAGAGATTTTTTGGATTTATTTTTCTTTTAAGAATTAACATCATTTTGCCACTATAGGCTCATTAATGGCAGCCCATAATGGTACTACCATAAAAAATTTTTGTATTTATTTCCTTTTTTTTGTTTTTCTCTTTTCTTTTTACTTTTTTTTTTCTTTTTTCTTTCCTTAACCTCACACTCTATTTTCATGTCCTATACCGTCATTTTGGTCCCAAAAAATCTTTCTTTCTATGCCCATCACTTCTCCTACTATTTTTTTTGACGTTTTGAGCTTAGAAGCTTTTTAATCATGATTTTAAGTGTGATTTTTATTAGAGAAGCTAATATTTGGCTAAAAAAATTTTGCATTTTTTTTGACGATTTTTGGGCTAACTTTAATAGAGAGAGTGTGACTGATATTGCTAACAAAATTATTAATACTTAGTTTTGATTTTATTTCTTGATTTTATCATGTTTTTGATTATTTATGTATAATTATGTCCTTAAAAGTGTAATAAGACGAAAAAACAATCAAAAGGTCTTATAATCTTTTTGTGAATATTTTTATATACATTTTATTATTTTTACTTTTTTTTTTCATTTAAATGAATAAATTATGATCCAATTCCATTATATTTGGATGACAAATTTATTTTATAGTAAGAAAGCATGAAATACACCTAAATTAATGCAGACATAAAAAAAGAAAAAAAAAAGGCTATAACACTGTTGAACGATTTCGCCCATTGGCTAGAATTCTCTTGTATCAATTCCGTAGATGGTTTAATACTTGCGGATAATATTACCAGGAAGCCTTACATTAGCAAGATAAGTAGACATGGGTACATGATCAAAGCTGATGTAGAAGTTCACCAGATCAGACCTCAACTGATAATAGAGAATACATCACGACAAAATACTCCGAAATTACTGTTACCACATCACCAATCTTTCATTACACGAACATCAAAAGCAGGAAGCAGGAGCCTTACCTATATATTGAAATTATTTTCTTTCGCAGTCGCAACTCCCTTACCCACTGCGCAGGTTGCGAAAATAGCCACTCGGGTCTCTCTCAAAAACAGACCTGAAGATGCGGTAATCTCTGCCAGGTGCTTTCATCGTCTTTCCGTTGGTGCAACAACATCGTGAAGAACAAATGCCAACTATCACCAGAGCTATACCTACCACAGCCGCAACCACCACAGCTGTGGACATTCTTTGCGTCTCAACAGGGACTTGCTAAACCAAAAAGCAGATCTATTTTGCTCCAATACTTGGGGCCTTGGATGGTGGTGATTATTGCGCGCAATCCTGCCCACTTGGGAGTCCGTCGCTTAGCTTTTAAGCCACTCTTTCTTGATAGTCAATTTTCTTGGTGGGTCCATTGCAGTGGAAAGGGAAAAGTTGATGCTTAATATTAATGCGTTCAACCTGTTGGAATTTGGAACCACTGGTAATTACTTCGAACCTTCCCACTTCCCTTGTGAGTAAGTCTTCATTAAGCTACAATTTTTAAAATTTGAAACAAGCTACCTAAGCAACATCATTAGTTATTTAAACTTAAACTTAATCTAGCTATTAACTTAATAATTACAAAATAAATAGTCACATCCCTTAGCTCAATTTGAAATCAGAACTATTTTATAGCAAAATGTAATCAGAGAGCTATCTAGGCAATTCTAATTGACTTGCGACAAGAGAATAAAACGATTATTTCCTTCAGCTTGAAGCGACTAATTTCCCGACCATACAAAATGCACTACTTATAGTTGTGTATCTTTGAATTGCCAATAGGGTAAGTAATACTGCAGCACCATAACTTTCGGCTTGAGTCTTAAGCTTCAATAATGTCTTTGTAATAACAACATTTGTACTCATTAATTCTTTGAAATTCCAGGGTGCACGTCTTTTGGCCTTTTTAATCATCTCATATGCCCAAAGTTAGACGCCATTCTTCTGAACTTAGGACAGAAACTACTGGATATTGGCCTGTGGAAGAGCCCCAAGGTGCAGGCGGAGGGCATAATTTCGCTTGGGTTGCCTCTGGAGTCCTGGCTTCTTCCAGCAAGATGACAAAGTTTCTTGGCACTGTGAATTGTAATGCTTTTCTTTGGCTGTTTCGGTCAAAACAAAAAAAAAAGTTGTACTTTGACCCCTGATTGTGGTGCGTATGGGTTTCGGCTTCTACGGAGCCCAGAGATGCCGACAAGGAACGCGGAAGAGTGGATGACATAATCAGGCTGACGCGCCTGGCAAGGTCTATTCAACCTGACAAGATGTATTATTTTTTCAGATATTTTGCAGTTTAACAGTAACAAAGTTTCCCCCAAACTTTCTCACCGTCTTGGTGTGAAGGGAAAAAGAAGTGATCCTTACCATAAATTTTTATGCGATTTTTCTATAATTTTCTTTTCCAAGTTCTATTAAAACAAAAACGCACCAAAAAAAAAAAGTAGTTGGATTCTCATTTATTTTTTGTCCCAAGCTTTTTCTTTTAATCCGAACAAGTAGTAAAACTCTCCCCAAAGTAGTGATAGAATGGGCTCCAAAAGCAAATGAGTTATGTTATATGGAAAGTCTTTGTTAAAATTGGTAAAGGCACGGAAAGGGATGGGCCTTGTGAGGTTGAACCAATGAGAATATCGAACCCCACAAAACAATTCAACAGCGAATTTAATACATATGTATACATCAAGGTCCGCCGGGGGGAAGGGACATCCCATTAATTTGGGTAGTTGCGGGAGTAACCATATTAATTGTGGAATCATCGTGTCATTTGATCTTTTCTCTATTCCTCCTATCACAAGTTCCCACGTTGGTTTGCTATCAGTGGATATATGTGTGGATCATGTGGTTTACGGCTGTCTTGCAAGAAATACTTTGGCTGACATACCACAACATGTAAAACACTTGTCGTGCTTCTAGAAGTTAAAGCCAATCTATCTTTGACGAGCGGCGGAATGACTAGAATTTTATCTACTACACTACGAATCAAACTGTGGTTCCAACGAACAAAAACAAAATCAAGGAGAGGTAAATCAAATATTATTATATGTTAAAAGTAAATTAGCAGCACCATTTTACCAAAGAAGGTATAGATTAGGCGGTGTAAAGCAAACATCTGAACGAGATCATATGACAAAGCCTTGTGAAACACACCCATCTTTTTTTCTTTGTCATCTGTAGACTTCGGACTTGTTGCCTATATTTTATAGGCAGTAGAATTAACTATCTAAAATATTAAAGATGTCATGCCTAACCAGCTATTAAAAATTACGTTTTGTATCTGACTGTAAATTGCATGACAATTATTTATAAATTGACCTCACTAGCTTACACATTATATGATTCAAAAAACCATTTTTCAACAACTGGGGCTGCGTGATTTCTCTCCTTCCATCTCGTCCTTGCCTAACTAGTCTTTGTCCAAACCGATCAAGATGTCATCTCTAACCTGTTACTCATCTCCAGGGGCAGAACGGTACGACAAGTAGTATCAACCGTAGAACGTAAATTCAAAAAAACCTGTGGAGGTGGTTTTGGGTAACGAGCAATATGATCCTCATCAAAACAAGCAAGATAAAAATAAAGATATTGGTGACTTGATTCAATTTACCACAACTACTGTTCACGAGAGAAAGATAAAGAGTCAATAATTTGGTAGGTATGGTTCTCTAACATCGCGAAGGGTTGCCTTTAGAAAAGGAAAAAGAAAAAGGACATGATTACTTGGTGTCATTAAAGTTCCTCGCTTTATCTTTTTAACATCCACTTTTGGTTTTGGGAATTATCAACGCCACTTTCTATGACCACTTCGACCATTTTTTAAGCGACAATAAAGATGGGAACCGAGCCGCCCATCAGACAACTACCTTGGCTCTCATTGAAACAGCCAAACAACTCCAAATCAGCACTTAATTCAATCTTTGACCACTTAAAGGTTAATTAACAATTAAATGTACGTTCTTGGCCAGATAATCCATGCATGTTATTGAAACCATTTCGCCCATTGGTTAGCTTTTTTTTTTTTTTTTTATCTCAATTCTGTTAATGGTTTAATAGTCGCTGATAATGCTAACAAGACGCCTTGTGTTGGCAAGACAAGTAGACATGAGTACGTTAGCATATTTGATGCAATCATTTAGAAGATCATATGTTAACTGATAAGAGAGAAAATACGAAGAAAAGTGCAAATTACTCAGAAATCACGGCTACCCCTTCGCTAAATTTTTATTACACGAGCAACGAATACACGACAAATTTGATATTTAAAGGTTTGCTTGGAACTTGCTGTTTAGTTTTGTTATTTTTGTCGACAAATTAACATTGGTAAAACCTGCTGTTAGTAAGCTTAGTTGACTATTTAGTGCTTGTATGTAGTATTTTGAAAGAAAAATAAAAAGTTTTTGGTAAAATAAAAAATAATCATAAAAGAAACTCTTTTATTTATTTAAAGTATAATTATTTTGTGTCATAATGAAGAATATTATTTTAAAAACAATTAAATTGTGATGTACTTTTCTCTTTTTTTCACTATATTAAAATATAGTTATTTCAAAACACAGTTTTAAATTGTGATACACTACTATTTAATATATATATATATTATAATTTACTGAATATTAATAAAATTTTATTTAACTTAAAAGTAAGTTTTTAAATTTCAATTATAATTTAAATACATTGTAAATATGTTTAATATTAAGAGTGTTTAACTTTTAGGACTTTCAAACTATTGTTAGTATGGCTAGAACTTTCCTACTTCCTTAATTTGGATTGTTAATTGGAATGGTCAATTAGTTGTTTTATGATCATTAGACTAATCGTTTTATGATTATTAAATTAGTCTTTTTATAATTGTTAAATTACTAATTATTAATTATAATAATGTCAATCATTTATTGCTATTAAGACTTGTGTTTAACATTATTACACTTAATAGAGTACTAGGTCATTATTAATATAACTTAATCTCATCATCTTATTCTTAGTAGATAGTAGACAATATTTTTCAACAATCTATAATTTACTATTAGGTTAATCAAAAGATTGAATTGTTCATGTAGTTTCACTATTTGAAATACACATTAGTAAGAAAATTAATTGTATCTTAAAAGAATAGCTACTATTACCTACTATATAAGGATAATTTTTTTTATAAGGAGTAAAAAAATGTCTTTAACAATAGTGCCTAACATAATTCAAATACAATTTTTTTTTGTTTAATTTACTTTTGTTACATTATTATATTATTTTATTAATTATTTTTCAACAATCTTAAGGATATTATGTTATTTATGTCATATGCATATTTAAGGATTTCATAGTTGTTAATCAAATCTTTTGACTCATATGCAACATTGTAAAGGTGAAATGACTATATATCTTTTATACTTCTTTGCATTAAAGTATTTAAATTATACAACCTTAACAAATGAAGCATGATGATATTATTGGTGATAAGGATTTTTAGGTTTTGAATGAAGTTAATAAATAAAATCATTTATTTTGTTTGTAAAATACTGATAAAGATATACCTAAAGAAAATATAAGAGACATATAAGTGTCAGTTGTTTAAGCTAGAATTATTTTGCTTGAAAAATATCCATTGGTACCTTCTAAGGTGTATTAATTAATTATTTACTTTTATTTTTTTGGTTTATTTCTCTTTAATCTTTATCTTTTTTTTTTCAGTGCTCTTATTATTAAACATACAATACTATTCAAAGTGTTTTAATGGTCTGGTGTATAAATACTAGTACTTCTTATATATTTAAAATAAAAAAAAATTGTTGGTAGCTTTTTAGAGCTCTTATGGAAGATACCCTTATCATATTTAAACATTTGCATAATACTTTTACCTTAATTTGTTGGCTATTTACTATGATAAGAATATTGTATTGGTTAATTTGAAAGTAAATAAAAGATAATTAAGTTTGTATTGGGATAAATCAGTTGGTGACAACAAAAGAGATATTGATTATGATGAAGTGCCATTAGGAAAATCTCTTGGTATAATGAAATACTTGGAATGCATAAGGAATGCAAGAAATCAAAATAATTCTAATGCATACAGTTAAAATATGACTATTAAGAAATAATAAAGTTCGAAAATCTTTTAGGTATTAATATTCATGTGAGAATTGTAATTGCTCAAATGTTAATGCATTGTTGTCTTTAAGTTAAAGGCCATGGAACATATTTGAGCTATATATGTTCTTGCCTTTATTACTACATATCTTACCATCATGTACTATTTGCAACTAAGACAAAACTGTATCTTCCTCACAATCTAGCATAAGCCTTCGTGAGTTTAGTCAAAGAGGTAGCATTTATGTCTTTAATGTGACATTTATGATTTTATATGATAAAGCAAACATATGGTAATATGACAATTTATTTACAAATAACATTACCTTATTTCATCATTTTACTTACTTACTTAAATTTTGTTGTTGTTCTTGTCAATTTAGAATCTTAAAAAAAAAACTTGAAAATATGATAAACATTGGTTTGAATATTGTTAAAATTAAAACTATTGATGATTGATGTAATGTCCTTAATGAATTCTTATATATAAGCCTTTGGCTCTTGATATTTTATTAGTAATTTACATATGACTTAGAACATTAAACCCTTCAAAATATTAGCCAAGTTTAAGGTATGAAATGTTTTATACATAATTTTTATGTGCTTTAAGCTATACAAGTTTAAGGGTTTAATTTAATTTAAGCAAAGATGTTTCATTTTTATATGGTAAATAAATAACAAATTTTCTTAACATTGATGTATTGTTGGCATTTGCTTGCTTAATGAAGTCATGAAAAGTTGGAGAATATTTACATATTTTGATGAGAAGAGTCATAATTATACAATTTTATTTGTGTTATTAATTATACTTTTTCTTGTAGAAGGGTCTAATGAGGATTTGCTCAAAATTTTACTTTTAATGAGATATTCTTTGATTGCTAACAATTCCTACACCATATAATAATATTTATATTGATAAATCTTATATTATAGCCAAAAGTTTTATACTTTGATAAGAATTTTGTTATATTTAGGTTATACTATGAACTATAGTATATTTTATAGTGCATTTCCTATTGTAATAGAAGGGTATAATGATAATAACTAAATCTTTAATTGAGATGAGATAAAATCCATAAATAACTAGTTTTTTACCTTTTAAGGTGGAATAATAGTTTAGAAGTTTACCAAGTAAACAATTATTACTTATTTTATTATGGAATCTAAATTTATAATTTTGTAGATGACTAGTGTAAAGGCATATTAGCTAAGGAATCTCCTGATGGACATTTCATCGTGGATCCATCAACATCGATGTCTTGTGATAGTTAAGTCATTATTATTCATGTAAAGAACAAGTCATATAATGGAGAAAATAAATATATTTATCTAAGTACAAATTAGTAAAATAGTCGTTGAATAATGGAATAATATCACTTGATATTATAAGGTCAAAGATGAATCTGGTTAAGCCACTAGGTAAAAAGCTATTGAAAAATACATTAAGGGGAATAAGACTCATATCTAAAGAGTATAGCTAAGAGTAATAAGAACTTAACCTATCTAATAGGATATTCCTTGAAGTAAGTATATATAGGTAATAACTAATTATTAATTGACCTTATACGTATTATCAAAATTGTAAAGTTTTTATTCTATAATGTAAATAATGCAAAAATTTTAATGCATGAGGTTGAATTAAACTCTTAATGAATTTTAAGTACTTATGAATAAGGTATTACTAAGATGTATATTTGATAGATTTAATTATACGAGAATAGAATGATATCACTCTTATAAATCCTATCCAAATCTCCAAAACTCTTATAAAAATATATTAGGTGAGTGTGGGGGTTGATAGCATTAAACAATGTGAAATAATATAAACTCAAAGGATATGATATGATGACAAGTTTATTGTTATTCATTAAAAAGTTATAATTTATAAACAATTTTAAATTTATCATACTTTTAAATATTAAAAGTTATATATTTTAATCTTTAATTCATAAATTTAAAACACTAAAAATGATGTGTTATTTTTCATTGATTAACTCAATCAAATTAGCATTTAAAAATGTTAAAAAATTATTGTAAATTAATGTATTTTTTAAAATTAATTACCATGTTTTTAAATTTGCTTAACTAGTTGTTTCATAATTGTTAGGCTAGTCATTTTATCATTGTTAGATTAATCATTTTATCAACATTAAACTAGTCATTATATGTTTGTTACTAATTATTAGAGATCATAATAATGCTGACTATTTATTATTGATAAAATTTATATTCAATATTATTACACTTTATGAATTATTAAATTATAACTAATATATTTAACAATTTATAATTTTTTATTAAATTAATCAAAAAATTAAGTTATTTTTATATTCTCATTATTTAAAGTACATGTTAATTAAAAAATCTATCATATTTGTAGAGAATAACCATTATAAATTACTAAATTAAAATAATTTATTTACATAAACAAAAACTATCTTTAAATACAATGTCTATCATACTTTAGATATAATTTTTTTTATTAATTTATTTTTATTTCAATAATATATTATTTTATTAATTATTTTTTCAACACCCCGTACACAAACACCAATTATAATTTGACAATTCCATTGATAACTGGACTCCAGGAAGTTTCATGTACACCTGCAGTCCACCGTTGATACAATTATCCGATAAAATTACTAGGCCATCCGACTTCCAGATTTCCAATCTATTTAAGGGGCCTTTCCGTAAACCTATGATCAGTGAAGAAACTCGTGATCTGATGGCTACAATGTTTCTAATTTTGGTCCTTAATAATGCTTTTTTCTTTTTTTAGTTACAGGAGCTGCCGAAAAAGACTAAGAATGAAAAAAGAAAAGAGTCTCTGAAACTCAAATATAAAATAAAAAATTTTAATAAAAATATTGCGATCTATTGTGATTAAAGCACAAGACTTTTAACGATGCTTTATGTACAATGCATAGCCATGCATGTCCTGAAAAGGATAACAGGAGACTTTTAAGTCGACAACCAACTTCCCTGGCACAAATTCTTATGGGACACACCCATCTCGTTTGCATTAGAACGACTTTGGACTTCTTATTTCCTATATTATAGGTGGTAGAATAAACTAGATAAAACATTAAGGATCCTGAGTTCTATGATCTCATCTAATTGTTTAATTTAAAAAAAAATCATTAAGTTCAAAAGTTTAATTATTTTTCTTGACATACCTTTTATTTTGTTGCATGCTTATGAATTTTTACAAACAAAAAGTATTTGAATTCTGTATATGATTTCAGTCTGATAGATTTATATACAATAGAACATATCAAAATTTAACATGTAATTTATTATTAGATCTCACTTGAAAATGTAAGGCAATTGAATATGGAACACAAAATATGAAATCCCAAAACCGCCTTGTCATGTCCAAGCTACTACTCACTCAATGTTGATGTAACCTAGAAGGGAAAGCCAAGTAGCATCAAATGTAAATTCAAAACTTGAGAGGGTGGTTTTAGGTGATGAAGAATGGGCAATACAAGAAGTGGCCCCAAAAGAAGGCGGCAATGTGCCTTTGGAATTATTTGGTGGGGTGTGGGAAAAGGAAGTATCGAGTTTGCCCTACTGCCATGATCACTAATAAACATAAAGACTCTCAGAGATTGTTATCTGCTGCCATTTTATTTGCTTTCCAGGCCTATTGCCACTGAAGTTGAAATGGAAAAACCGAGGACATTTATCGCTCAGCTATTGCACTTTTGTTGTCTCCGTTAACTACTCAAATCTTCAGCTCTCTCCCCGGAAAATGTAACCCTCGACTGTGGATCAGCAGAATCATCATCTTTCAATGGAATACATTGGCCTGGAGACGCGACTTCAGAATTTATTCCCCCAGAATATGTAACGAAAGCAAGCTTGGTAGTTTCAACATCGGCAAGTAAGATCCCCAGAATACCATATCCAACTGCACGCGCCTCTCGCTCTACGTTTATCTACTCTTTCCCACCCTCCCCCGGTGTAAAGCATGTGCGCTTTCACTTCTATTCAGTTCTTACTCTGGCACATTAGATCTTGTACATTAGAGTTTAATTGTATGTTAAATTTTGTAAATTAATTTAGAATAATTTAATTAGATTTTTTTTTCACCCTCAAATAAATAAATCATGATTTAAATACAATTGTATTTTGTCTGCAAATTAACGTTACTCAGCTCCAAACGCGAGAGCAAGCGAGCTTAAAGTTTTCTCAAATTGGGGTGCACAAATTAAGGGTGCACCAATAATTTTAGGAGAGAGTTAGTGACTCCATCTCCATCATAGCAATTCTCAGATTCAGCGCCTACTCACTGGTAACCTCCATCAGAAGGCAAAATCGAAGTAAACACCGATGCATCGAAGGGTTAGAGGTCAAGATTTTTTGGAGCCACCAAGGTCAACCAATTCACACCTACGCAAAAAGCTACGCCTAGAGATCCTTGCCATTAGAAACAGTAGCACAATGAGCTTTGGAGCTTCAACTTCAGCACACATGACACTGAAACTGATAGCCTCCTTGTAGTCCAAGCATTACATGCTCCAACTGACTACGGAGGACTTGCGTCTGCTCTCCATAAAATTCCTCAGCTTCACCATTCACCATGCTAAGCGGCATCTTAACAAAGTAGCCCACGAGGCAGCCAAGTTAGCTTCGTTAGAGCAGGGAGAACTTGTAAAGCTAGAAGCTCACTTAAGTCAATTTTCTCACCTCATTCAAAATGATGCCAGATGTTCCCATGATTGAATAAAATGGTCATCATTCCCCTTTGAAAAACACAACAGAAAGTTGGAGAGATTGTAAATAGTAACCAATTTTCCTTTTTTTTTTTCTTCTCTAATTGAAACACAAAAACAGTTTCTTTCTTATCTCTTTCTGGTTTTTTTTTTCTCTTTTTATTTACAATTCTTTCCTCCAACATGTTTTGAATTCAAACAAGGTATTACAAACATATTAATGAGTAGTCACAATTATATTAAGAAACAAAAGAGGTGTAAAAGCGTTTCATTATCTGTAGCCTTGACAAGTCAGAAGTTATACTATTATAATCATTGGTTGTATATTTGTAGACTTTATAATGAATTGTAATTATATGTTAAATTATTAAAATGTATAATCAATAATGATGATAGTATAAGATGACACTTTTTGCAAATTTCTGTTTATATTATACCAATAAACTTGCATTTAAGTACAATCTCAATACAAAAAATTGTTTCCAAATAGGAAGGAATGTATTTTATATCATAACATCAATAGCACCCACTGCAAATCAATCTAAATTCTTTAAATTTAAGATTGAAACTTTGGTTCTTGATTTAAAATAAGAAAAGGGGAATGTTACATAAATATAGATTTTGACGTATGAATAATGTAGATCCACTAAAAGTATAATTATGATTTTTAAATTGCATATTAGTATTCTTATATTTGTGCAACCTACCATCTTGATTACAATTTTCTGGATTTACACTACATTTTACAAAAAATCTATACTCATGTAATAGAGCACTAAAACAAGAAAATAACCATTGGGACACATAAGTGAGTAATACATTGGAAATTTTTTAAAATTAATATCCATTTTTAAATTTTTTGTTTTTTCAAAATGAATTTATAATTTATTTATATTTTTTAAAATTAATTTCAATTCTTTTCAGAAAATTTCAAATTTTATTTCTATTTTTAAAAATAATGTAGAATTTTTATAATTTTTAAAATTGAATTATAATTTTTTTAAAATTAATTTTTATTTTTTGAATTTTTTCTATTTTTAGAAAATTTTAAGATTTTTTTCAACTTTATTAAATTAATTTCTAATTTTCAAATTTTTTAAAAGAAATTTATTGTCACAATATTATAAACTTGTTGACATGATTTTTAACTTGACAAAATATAACAATATATTTTTCTATATGAACCATTACATGATAAAAATAATCAATAATTGGCAAAAATAATGTAGAAAGTTGATAAAAAAAATGATATACATAATCCCAAAGAAACAAAGAAACTAAGGGTTTAACTTAGAAAAAAGCATTATGGGCAAATTTTTATTTTTATTTTTATTTTTATCTTTATACATTTATATATAATATATCTAACAGACATATTTTACAGTTATACCCATAACATATTTATGTATTAATTTTTCAAAAGCTTTATGTATTTTTGTGCTTGCACTGTGATGTATCAGTATTTTTGTACGCGTCTATGAATCGTAGGCGTGAGGTCAACTATACCCAACTTCATTTCTGATTGTCGACATCTCTGCCCCCACTTCAGAGATTGTCCTTTGACGTTGGGAGATTCCAGACTTAGTCTTCGCCGCGCCTCTTTGTTGCGTTTCAGTTTTGTGCAGAGATCAGACGATAATAGCAAGAAAAATGAACTCTGTTCTGGGAATCCCTATGCTCATTCTTGCAAGCTTTATATGCCTTTACCTTCTCTTAGCTTTCCTGAGGTTCCTCCACAGAGTATTTTGGACGCCAATCCGCGTGCAACGCTTGATGCGTTCACAGGGGATTGAAGGCCCTCCCTTCAGATTCATCTATGGAAACACCAAAGAGCTTCTCAAGATGAGAAATGAGGCTCTGAGTAAGCCCATGTCCGATATATCGCATGACATAGTTTGCAGGATCCAGCCTTTTATACGCTCAGGGATCGACAAATATGGTAGCAAGCCTCTGAACCCAGATTCATTTTTCCCATTCATATATACTTCTCAACACCGTGATACGTAATGCGCTTTGGCAAATTGTTCATTATCTTTTTGAAGTGGAATGAATTTTCTGTTGATTTGTAATGAACTTTGGGGGACTGTTCATCATCTTTTTTTTTTTTTTAAGTACTGTTCGTCTTTTTTTTTTTTTTGTTTTTGGAACAGGTAAGAATTTTCTGTTTTGGTTTGGTCCTCGAGCTCAATTGGTTGTTTCGGAGCCAGATATGATCAAAGAGATTTTGAATGATAGAGAGAAAGTTTACCGGAAAGCAGAGCCCCAAGGTTTTTTGAAGAAGATATTAGGAGATGGTCTTGTCACATCTGAAGGTGAAAAATGGTCTAAGATGCGGAAATTGGCCAATTATGCTTTCCATGGTGAGAGCTTGAAGGTAATACAACATATTTATATCACTATTATGATGAGAACCCGCAACTAATTTTAGGTTGAACAAAATAAAGATATCGATCTTTTGTGATTTTTTTAAGGTAATCAATTTTCAACAAATTGAACAATTCTCAATTGTATTTGATTATTTGAATTAAAAAATATATATTATATATTTATAATTTTAGGGATCTGACTTAATAATTAAGGTAAATTTTATTTTTATAAAGACTATATCAATTATATTTATTAATATCAAAATAATTCTATGTATTAATATACAAATAATAAAATATAAATATTAAATAACATAATTAATAATATTCTGTTAATTGAGAGCATCTTATCTTATTACCAAGTGATTACGCTGCCATCAATGGTTGCTAATTTCAAGATAGAATTATTTTGCAGAATATGGTCCCAGCAATGGTGGCTAGTGTTGAGATGATGCTAGCAAAGTGGGAAAAACTTTGTGGAAATGAGATCGATGTTTACGAAGAATTTAGGTTCCTGACTTCAGAAGTGATCTCCAGGACAGCTTTTGGAAGTAGTTATCTTGAAGGAGTAGATATTTTTGACAAGTTAATCAAATTGCAAATGTTGTCAGCGAAAAATGCTTTCAAGGTTAGGCTGCCCGGTATCAGGTAGCTTTAGGTCTCTCCCTCTTACTTTCCTGCCATTGAATAGATGTATGTATTATGTAATTAACTTCATCAAGAACATATACTAAGGTGCATTCATCTTATCCTTTCCCATACTTTATGATGTGAGAGTCTAGTGAATTGAGATGCCCTTCTTTTTAAGAACATATATAGTAGATACAACCAACCTCCTATTGCTGCAATGCACTGATTGATGCTTGTTAAGATCATTTGTTCAGCAACAACAGCAATGACGAGAACTAAAAGAATACAATAGATGAACAAGCTAAGCATAGATAGGTAAATTGACTTCATACAGAATATAATGAATAAAATAAAAGTTTCTTTAGCCCTCTTTCCGAGATTTCTGCATGATAGATAATGCCTCTTTTCTTAAGAATCGTTTATCAGAATCCTGAAGTGTTCTTATCAAGCAGCTGAATGTTTAATCTATGTGTGGACAGCTTACTCTAGACTCCTTTTCTTTTCAGTTGGATTGTAAGAAATAGAGACGAAACGGAAGCAGAGAAGCTCGAGAAAGGAATACATCAATCTATTTTAAAGTTGGTTAAAAAGAGAGAAGAGAATGCGTTGAGCGAAGGAGTAGACAATTATGGAAGTGATTTTCTGGGATTGCTCACAAAGGCTTATCACGATGACGATGGATCCAAGAGGATTTCACTACAGGACATTATGGATGAATGCAAGACATTCTATGTTGCCGGACAAGAAACGACCAACACATTACTTGCATGGAGCATGTTACTTCTAGCAGTTCATTCAGACTGGCAAGAGAAAGTGAGGAATGAGGTTCTCAAAACTTTCGGCCAGCAAACTCCCAGTGCAGATGGCATGCCAAAACTAAGGATTGTAAGGAAGTTAAAAATTTTGAATCCAGTACACTGTGAGGTGCATTACCCCTATTTTTTCTAGAAATGATACTCTAATTTGACTTCTTCAAATGCAGGTGAGCATGATCATCAATGAAACTCTAAGACTATATCCTCCCATAAATGTAGTTGCAAGAAAAGTTGGCCGGGAAGTTCGACTTGGGAAGCTCACTCTGCCACCTAATATGACTGGTTTCATGTCAATTCTAGTGGCTCACCATGACCCTGACACCTGGGGAGAGGAGGTGCATCATTTCAAACCAGAGAGATTTGAAGAAGGTGTAGCTAAAGCTACCGATGGCAATCCAGCTGCATATTTTCCGTTTGGCTTGGGACCCAGAACTTGTGTTGGCTTCAACTTCGCAATAACCGAAGCTAAGATAGCACTTTCAATGATCCTACAACGATACATCTTCACCCTCTCACCTGCTTATGTTCACTCACCCGCTGCAATTCTCACCCTTCGCCCGCAGTACGGAATTCAAGTGATGCTTAGCCCACTGCAAAGTCAAAGCCAAAGCTTCTGGTAAAATGTGCATTTTATGGGCAACTAGAATATTTCCAGAGACACATATCTGTTAGACCTCACAGTCCACAGAAACTGCAGCCATTAATTGTCAAAGCTGGTTAAATGTTAGTAATCTTATGTTTATATTGCCAATCAAATGGATAATCTATGAATATAAGCACCACATGCCAATGCTCTTTGCTCTATCCTTTTTCTGCCTAGACTAATGGATAATATAAGTTATGTTTTGCTCGTATTGAACATCACATTCTAGCTTCCAGTTAGCAAATGCGTTGTTTCCATGTAATTAAATTCAATAAGACAAAATTTCTCAAAGAGAATACAATAATCAACTAAACACAGTATATATATGTGGGGGCACATGGAAGTATGGTTTTATGTATCATGCCTAGGTTAGTTATGGATTATCGAGGGGCCTGAAAGACAAATTGACAAGCTGAAAGTCATTGTTTCAAAACGAGTTGATAGGCGTTAGTACTCAAAGCTCCTTTTTTGAGAGTTAAACTCCACTAGTTTAGATTTTTTATGACAAGCAAAAAGCCAAGAACAGCCATGAACTCAAGTTTCTGCCTGTGCAATGCCACAAGCTTTTGTGACCTCAATTTATGACCATGTGATTATAGTGCCAGTGCTCTTTGATTTTTATCATAATGATGGCAGAAGGTTTCCACCAGAGTGTCTCTGCCATTGTGCTACAAGTACATAAAGACACGATTCCCAATAGCGGCAGGCCATATTGCCCGTGTTGATTTCATTTTCGTTTTCTCGTTCTTTCTGAAAGGCAGCTTTCCTTATCACTAAAATTCCCCCATCAGTCCCATTGTTTTATAGATTAGGTCCGCCAATTACCAATGAATTAATACAAGAACGGTCGTAACTTTTGCTAAGAAATTGCTCTGGATTACAAAATGAGGTGAGTTGAAAAGATGAAAAAATTTTTAGTGTACTACTACAGCTGTTCATTAATTTTAAGATTGGTGCGGATTGTGCAACGAAAAGTTTCTGTTCGGTTGCTCTATTTTGAACTTAGCCTCGAGTTGTTGCTTATTCAGAATTTCTAGAAGACAGACAAAACTCCAATTATGTTGGAGCCAAAATGCCGGACCAAAATGGCATATTATGTCTTCTTACTACCAAGTAATGCATTCCTGTCCCCTGTTATATAAAATTCAGTGTCACCCTTAGCTTTTACCAAGGAAAAACGAGTGCAATAGGTGGCCCAGTAGTCATTTTTTTAGTTTCTCTATGTCTATACCTTCTCTTAGCCATCTTCAAGTTCCTCGACAGTGTCTGGTGGAGGCCAATCCTGAAGATTATGGTGCTCTTCCCTTGCTGTTGCAATTATACTTTCAAATGCTATCCAACTACTTTTTCGGCCAAAACCAATGATAGTTGGTAGTTGATGGTTATAGCATTTGGTGCAAATGAGTGTAATGGCTTCTCTAGAAATTTTTTTCTATGTATGCTCTTAATATGTAATGATGTAGTTAATTTAAATTTAAAATATTTTAAATTTAAACCAATATAATCATATAACATTAGGTTTATATTCAAATAATGAATTTTAAATTTGTAAACCTAATAATGTAATACAACTTATATATAAAAATGCAAAAAAGAGACTTGGAATTTGCAATCCTTTGTGTCCAGCCTACCTTGCTTTTTAATTTCTGTCTTTTTCTTCATCTCCTTTTATTCCTTTCTAGTTTACTCAAACACTTAGGTTGTAACTTACATTCCTTGCAACAAAAAACAAACACTTAAACTACAACAAACTAACAAATATCTTAGTTGCAACACATTAACTTTCATTCCAAACCACTCCAATATTTGGTATCAAGAACCTATCATAACCATTCAAGAAGGAAGGAAAGAAGAAACAAGTTAGCACTTGTGTTAAAAGCGAGAATTCTTACAAAAACCAACCAATAAACCAAGCCAAATTTCTGCAAATGGCTTCCTTTACCTTTTCACCACTTTCACCTTCTAAGTTTACTGGGGAAAGCTATCTCCAGCGGATAGTAATGATGAAAGTTTACCTAAGAACATTTGACTTATGAGAAGCTATTGAAAAAGGCATACAACAACCTCCCTTGCTTGCCAATCCCTCTCTTACACAAATTAAACAACACAATGAGCAAACAACGAAGCAATATAAAGCACTTACTTGTATCTATTTAGCTATGTTAAAGACCATTTTCCATAGAATCATGACTTGTAAAACATCTAAGGATACTTGGGAAAGGTTAAAGAAAGAGTTTTTTAGCAATGAAAAGACCAGAATTATGCAACTTCTAAATCTTAAAAGAAAATTTGAACTTTTAAAGATGAAAAAGGTAGAAATTATAAAGTAATATGTTGACAAGTTTATGAAAATAGTTAATCAAATTAAAGTATTGGGAGAGGACTTTTTAGACAGAAGCATTGTTCAAAAGGTCTTGTAAGTATTTTAAAAAGATTTGAAGCAAAGATCTCTTTCCTATAAGAATCTAAAGACCTTAATTCCATAAGTTTACCAAAATTAATCACCTCTCTTCAAGCTTAAGAGTAAAGAATGCTCCTAAGGTAAAAAGAGGGCACATAAGGTATCTTTGCCATGAAGCAATAGCTTAGGACTTAGGCAAGAAAGAGGCAACAAGGGAAGTATGAAAAGAAGCCAGAGGAATATACTAAGTTTGAAGGTAAAAAATAGTATCCTCTATGTAAACATTGTAAAGAAACAAACCATCTGTCTAAAAATTGTTGGAAAAGACTTAATCTTATGTGCAAAATCTGTAATAAGAAAGGACATGTAGAAAGGATTGGCACAAAGGGAAGTAGCAACAACAATAACAAAATTCATAACAAGTGTAAGTAATTGATGAAGAACAAATAATGGAGGAGTAGCTATTTGTTGCAACAACTAACTCTATTGGAAGCATAAACAGCACATAATTGGTTAATAGTGATTGCACATGCCACATGTCACCAGATTTACAGTTGTTTAAGAATTTCAACAGATCCCTTACAACTAAAGTGAAAATTGGCAATGGTGAATTGATTTAGGTAAAAGGGAAAGACTTTGCTGCCATTTACACAAATGCAAGTATCAAATTCATACCTGATGTCCTATTGTGCCTAGTGTGAATTGTAACCTCTTAAGTGTAAGGCAATTATTAGAAAAGGGATATACCCTAGTCTTTAAAGATAAGGCATGTCTCATTTCAAATGCTAAGGGTACCTTTCTAACTAAAGTACTTATGTGTGACAAAACCTTTTAATTAAGAGCAAATAAGGCATAACATCTTGCAATTTCTATAAAAATACAAGATGTTATAACTTGGTATAAGAGATTGGGGCATTTCAATCTCAGAAGGATACAAAAAAAAGAAAAAAAGGACTAGTGTAAGGTATACCTCAAGTGGTAGAGTTTAAGTTTGTGTACTAGACTTGTTAATTTGACAAACAAGTTAGGTTTTCATTCTTATCTACAATGTCATTTAAGGCAAAAGAAAAGTTGGAACTCATCCATAGTAGCCTCTGTAGACCAATGAATCATGAATCCCTATAAGACAGTAGGTTTTACATCATCTTTATAAATAATTTAACCAAGTTTACTTGGATTTTCTTTCTCAAATATTAGTATGAAGTTTTGAGTATTTTCCAACATTATAAGGCATGGATTAAGAAACAATCAGGCCATTGCATCAAGGCTATTAGGTCTGATAATGACTTAAAATATATATCTAAGTCATTTTAACAAATTTGTATAAATGCTGGAATTCAACAACTGACCCTACTTACCTTAATAAAACCAAGTGAGTGAAAGCAATAATAGGTCCATTGTTGCCATAACTAAATGTTTGATAACTAAAAAGGCCTCCCCAAATTTTTCTAATTAAAGGCAGTAACTACTTCAGTTTATTTACACAGTAGGGTTGCCCACCAACACTTTTTCAAATTCTACACCTTATAAGTGTTGGTTTGGTACCAAATCTTCCTTAGCACATCTAAAAGTATTTGAAAATTTGTTTTATACTTATGTGCCATAAGCGAAAAGGGTCAAACTTGATCCTAAAGTAAAAATGTTTGTATTTATTGGTTATACAAATGCAATACATATTTTTAGGGTGTATAATCTTTATACCAATAAAGCCTTGAGGTTTGTTGAGGCCTTAAGATGGAATTGGGAGTAGGCAACCCTTGAGCAAGAGAAAAGCTCAACTTTAGGTTTTAATCAACCTATATATTCTACACATTAGGAGTCCAACTCCTTTAATGAGAATCATATTAATAATTATCCTGTTAAAAGAACAAAATCTTTCATTGATATTTATGAGAGATGTAATGAAGCCCTTCTTAAACCAACAAGCTCTGATGAAGCTGCAAAGCATCTTGAGGGGAAAGTTGTAATGTAGAAGGATTTAGATTTTGGTCTTGAGGCCTAAAAACAGAAAAATAATTGAAGTTAAATGGATCTATAGAGTGAAAATGAATACAGATGGAAGCCTATATAAACTTAAGGACAAACTGGTTATCAAAAGTTTCTTTCAATAAGCTAGAATTGATTTTTTGGAAACCTTTGCTCTTATGGCAAGGTTAAATACTATTAAGCTTCTTCTAGCAATAGTGGCTTCCAACCATTGAATAGTACGTCAAATGGATATGAAGTTTGTCTTCCTATATGGTGAGTTACAAGATGAAATTTTTCTTGAACAACTACTTGGTTTTATTCTTCTTGGAGAAGAAGACAAGGTGTATTTACTCAAAAAGACTTTATATAGATTAAAGCAAGCTTTTAGAGTCTAGTATAACAGGATGCACTTTTATTTGCTACTAATAGGCTTCACTAGAAACATGTCAAAAGTGACCTTATATGTGAAAACTGAAGGAACACACATACTATGTATCTTACTTTATATGGATGATCTTATGATCATTGGAAACAATAGCACACTCATTCATCAAGTTAAGGTTGATATGAAAAAGAAATTCAATACGACAGATTTAGGTAGGATGAAGTACTTTTTAGGCTTATAAATTTATCAATCTCAATAAGACAATTTTGTCATTCAAGTGAAGTATGTAAAGTATGTTTTGCAAAAATTTCATATGGAGAAATGTAAAGAGGCACCTATACCACTTACATTAGATGTTAAACTTCAGAAGAAATTTAGAAGTCTCATTGGATGCTTGCTGTATCTCTTATCTTTAAGACTTGATATCATATTTGTTGTAAGCATGTTATCAAGGTTTATGTAAACCCCTTCTAAGCTTTATCTTCAAAGAGAGTTTTGAGATATATTAAAGGCACAATTAACTTTGGAATTATGTTTAGAAATGCAAGAAACATTAAACTAGAAGGCTATATTAATAATGATTGGACTGGATCAAGTGAAGACATAAGAAGTACTTTTTGACATATCTTTACTTTTAGATTAATTGTTTTTTATTGGAACTTAAAGAAGTAATTCATTATAACTCAATTTATAGTTGAAGTAGAGTACATAGTTACTACCTCAATTGTGAATCAAGCCTTATGGATTAGGATGATTATGGCAAACTTGAAGTTGGAACAAAAGGAAGACACTACCATTTACTATGACAACTAAGTTGCTATTACAATCTTAAGGAATCCTTTCATACATGGAAAAACCAAAAACTTTAATATAAAACTTTATTTTGTGAGAGAAAAGCAAGAAAATCAAGAAATAGAATCAAAACACTGTCCTTTAAATAATCAACTTGCAGACATTTTGACCAAGGGTTGTAGAAATATATGTTTGTTGAATTAAGATTAAAGTTAGGAATGCAAGGCAACAACATCAAGGAGAAGTGAAGATTATGGTGTTCTTTCCTTACTATTGCAACCATGTCTTAAAACCTTATCTAATTACCTTTCCTGCCAAAACCACTAATAGTTGGTAGTTGACAGTTATAGCAGTAAGTGCAGATAGGTGTAATGGTTTCTCTAACAAGTTTTTTTCATTTATGCTCTTAATATGTAATGATTATTTAATTTAAATTTAAAATATTTTTAATTTAAACCATGTAATCATGTAACATTAAGTTTAAATCCAAATTATGAATTTTGAATTTAGAAGTTTAATGATATAATACAACCAATATATAAGAATACAAAAAAGGCACCTACAATCTGCAATCTGTTCTATCCAGCTTACTTTACCTTTTAATTTTTGTCTTCTTCTTCGTCTCCTTTCATTTCCTTCTGGTTTACTCCTTTATAGACACTTAGGTTACAACCTGTATTTATTGTAACAAACAAGAAACACTTAAACTGTAACTAACACATATTACAACAAACTAATAAACATCTCAACTGCAACATACTAACCTTTATTTCAGACCACTCCAACAAATCCATATGTAACACCAGATTTGTTCACAAGGGATTGGAGGCTCTTTCTAGAGATTCATCTATGAAAACAACATAGAGATTCTACAAATGAGAAATGAAGCCTTCAGGTGTCCCATAACTGGTATATCTCATGATATAGTTGCCGAAATCCAGCCTTACATGACCAAGAAAAATGATAATGAGCTGAGAATCGCAATTTGTTTTTAGCATAAGTATATATACATGTTTTTACCTTAATTTGATTTTTAAATAGGAAAGAATATTTTGCTTTGGCATGGTACTTAAGCTGAATTGGTTATCTCGAAGCCCACAATGATCAAGGAGATTTTAAACAATAGAGTTAAAACTTACTAGAAACCATAGCCCTAATATTATATCAAAAAGTTATTTAGAGATGGCAATGTGACATCAGAAAGTGAGAAATAAGCTAACATAAGAAAATTAGCAAATTTTGCTTTCTATGGTAAAAGCTTAAAGGTAAGATATTACTGATCATTACTCCCAGGTGTCCTTATCACAAAGCTTACTAATTTCAAGATACAATTATTTTGTAGAATATGATCACAACAATGGTTCATAATGTTGAGGCGATGTTAGGAAGGTGGGAAAAAACATTATGGAAGTGACATAAATGTTAAGAAAGAATTTAAGTTGCTAACATTAGATGTAATTTCCATAACAGCATTTGGAAATAACTAACTGGAAGGAAAGGATATATTTGAGATGCTAAGCAAATTACAGGTGTTTATAATAAAAAATGCTCTCAAAGTTTGGGTAGAATGTGATGTGGAAATCCCCAAAAAGACGTGGCTTAGGGACCTAACACATATAAGGAATCAAAGAACAATCAGGAAAACTAAATCAGAGTTTAATATCACAAACCCTAAACCCACCCTTCAAAGGAACACGAACCTAGAGTATTTAAGAAAGATATGGACGCCATACTCCAGAAAAGAAAAGAAATTGGGAGTGATAAGTCGATTGGAACACCACAAGAAGAAATACCTCTTGATAAGTTCCTTAGTCCTTAAAAGAACCGAGAGGAAAAACCCTTGCTTTTTATTTTACTCAAAATTGTCTGCCCTTCAGAGCTTATAAGGGGAGCCTATTTATAGGCTAAGATAGCAATCTTAAAGAGGCATAAATTCCTACTTAGGACAAATCCTTATTTTGGAGGAATTCCTAATTGTGGACAAATTCTAACATAAATAATAAACTCTTATTTAGGAAGAAATGCTATTACTTATTCTGACCTATTAAGTATTCAAATTATATTAATTATGGCTGGACTTCTTGTCAAACTTAAATTTTCCCCATTTGAAGCTGGGTTGGCCTGAATGTCCTGAATCGGCCCATTTAGTGCTTCTTTAATCTTTTTGGCTCTAACTCGTGTTATTGGGCCTTCTGGAATGTGCAATGGACTTTTTGCAACCATTGAAGCCTTCTACCCATCATCTTTATGGTTCTCATCATTCTCCCTCTCCTTAAAAGGATTCATCCTCGAATCATCACCTACATCAAAAGGGGAAAGATCAGAAACGTTAAATGTTACACTCACATTATACTCACCAGGAAGGTCTAACTGATAAGCATTGTCATTAATTCGGGCTACAACTTGAAAGGGACCATCTCCTCTGGGTTGTAGCTTCAAACGCCTTTGAGTTGGGAACCGTTCCTTGCGCATATGTAACCAAACCCAATCACCAGGTTTAAATACCACCTTCTTTCGTCCTTTGTTGACATGGGATGCGTGGTGCTCAGTTCGTTTTTCAATATGTTGTCGCACCTTCTCATGCAATTTTTTTATCATGTCAGCCTTGTGTTCCCCATCTAAGCTGGCATACTCATTGATAGGTATAGGTACCAAATCTAAAGGAGTCAATGGATTAAAACCATATACGATTTCAAATAAAGAGTAACTAGTAGTAGAATGAACACTCCGATTATATGCAAACTCGACATGTGGTAAACAATCTTCCCATGTTTTCAAATTTGTTCGAATAATAGCACGCAAAAGAGTAGAAAGAGTTCGATTAACTACCTCAGTTTGCCCATCAGTTTGTGGATGACAAGTAGTTGAAAACAATAGCTTAGTACCTAACTTACCCTATAAAGTCTTCTAGAAGTAGCTTAAGAACTTTGTATCTCAATCTGAAACAATGCTTCGTGGCATGCCATGCAAACGTACTACTTCTCTAAAGAATAAGTCAGCCACGTTGTTTGTATCATCAGTTTTATGACATAGGATGAAGTGTGCCATCTTTGAAAATCTATCAACAACAACAAATACAGAATCCCGACCCCTTTTTGTTCGTGGCAATCCTAGTACAAAGTCTATAGATAAATCAACCCAAGGATGGTTAGGTATGAGTAGAGGGGTATACAAGCCATGAGGTAAAACTCTAGATTTAACTTGTTTACATGTTATGCATTTCGCACATATCCTCTCAACATCTCGTTTCATTCGTGGCAAAAAAAAAAATGTTCATTTAGGACATCTAAGGTTTTCTTAACTCCGAAATGACCCATTAGACCACCCTCGTGAGCTTCTCTTACAACTAACTCCCTTAAAGAACTTATAGGCATGCATAAACGATTTTCCCTAAATAAGAACCCCTTATGCTTATAAAACTTCTCAAAGGCTGACACCTCACATGCTCTATATACATTAGCAAAGTCAGGATCATTCACATATAAATCCTTAATGTGTTCAAATCCTAATAAGTTTGCAGTAAGTGTAGAGATAAGGGCATACTTGCGAGATAATGCATCAGCTACCACATTTTCCTTACCTTTTTTATATTGGATGATGTAGGAAAAGGTCTCAATGAATTCAACCTACTTGGCATGTCTTTTGTTCAACTTTCCTTGTCCCTTCAAGTGCTTCAAAGATTCATGGTCAGTATGGATGACAAACTCTTTAGGCCAAAGGTAATGTTGCCTTGTCTCCAAAGCCCGTACCAATGCATACATCTCTTTATCATAAGTAGGATAATTAAGGCTTACTCCATTTAACTTTTCACTAAAGTAAGCAATTGGGCGCCTTTCCTGCATCAAAACAGCTCCAATGCCAATACCTGAAGCATCACACTCAATTTCGAAAGCTTTTGCAAAGTTAGGTAAAACAAGTAAAGGTGCAGAACTTAATTTTTCCTTGATGCAATTAAAAGCCTTGTCTTGGTCACTACCCCACCGAAAACTCATGTTCTTTTTGATAAGCTCAGTGAGTGGTGCGGCAATGGTGCTAAAGTCTTTAACAAAGCGTCTACAGAAACTAGCTAGACCATGAAAGCTACACACGTCACTAATTGACTTAGGTGTAAGCCAATCACGAATTGCCTTAACTTTTTCCTTATTAACCTCAACACCTTTAGCACTGACAACATAGCCAAGAAATGTGATCTGATCAGTACAAAAGGAACATTTATGTAAGTTAGCATACAATTTCTCAGAACGTAAAACACTCATAACAGAACGTAAATGATCAAGATGATCTTCTAGGGTTTTACAATAAACCAAGATATCATCAAAATACACCACTATAAATCTACCAATAAATGCACGTAAAACATGATTCATTAGTCGCATAAAAGTGCTTGGTGCATTAGTAAGACCAAATGGCATAACTAGCCACTCATATAACTCATACTTAGTTTTAAAAGCTATTTTCCACTCATCTCCCTCTTTCATCCTAATCTGATGATATCCACTTTTCAGATCAATCTTAGAAAAAACACATGACCCATGCAATTCATCTAATCTAGGTATGGGGTGACGATACTTTACAGTGATTTTGTTGATTGCTCGACAATCAACACACATCCTCCAAGTCCCATCTTTTTTTGGTACAAGTAGGACAGGCACAACACATGGACTCATGCTTTCCCTCACATATCCTTTGGACATAAGCTCCTCAACCTGCCTTTGAAGCTCCTTCGTCTCCTTAGAATTACTCTTATATGCTGGCCGGTTAGGGATGGATGCACCTGGGATGAAATCAATTTGATGCTCAATTCCTCTATTAGGTGGCAATCCACTTGGGATATCGTTAGGGAATACATCTTCAAATTCCTGCAACAATGCAACAACAACACTAGGCAAAGATGAGTCAAACTTGTCAGTGTTAAAATAAGCCTTCTTGTACAAAAGTACAATCATAGGTTGTTTGGCATAAAATGCTTTTTTGACATCACTTCCTTTTGCATAGAGATTTTCTCTTTTCTTCTCTTTCTCTTGTGTCCTCACGTTTTCTTCTCTTTCTTCTCTTTTATCAATCTCTCTTTTTTGTTCACTCTCATTTTTAATCCTTAATTGATCCTTATATGCTTGTTAAGGTGATAATGGTACAAGAATGACAGGTTTTTCGTTCATTACAAAGGAATATCGATTCTTGAAGCCATCATGCATAACTTGCCTATCAAATTGCCATGGTCTTCCTAATAGAATATGTCCCGCATGCATGGGTACAACATCACATAAAACTTCATCATGGTACCTTCCAATAGAAAATGATACGAGCACTTGTTGACTTACCTTTACTTCACCACTCTCATTCAACCACTGAAGTTTATATGGTCTAGGATGCTTCATAGTAAGTAAATCCAGCTTCTCAACCATAGTTGTGCTAGCAACGTTAGTGCAACTCCCACCATCAATAATCATACTACATACCTTATCTTTGATGAAACACCTTGTCTGAAAGATGTTATCTCGTTGCACCTCATTTTCTTCTTTTGCTTGCACATTCAATGCTCGCCTTGTAACAAGAGCTACTCCGTTAACTGGATACTCCTCTCCATCACATTTACCCTCTGATGGTGGCACAGAATCATCATCTGATTCACTTTCAGTTTCAATATCACCGTTACTTCTCAGGATCATTGCATGCTTATTTGGACATTAAGATGCAATGTGACCCCTGCCCAAACACTTAAAACATTTAACATCTCTATTTCTACTCAGTTGGGGTTCAAATTTACCTGTCTCCTTGCTAGAACCCACATCCTTGTGCTTGGGTAGCTCGGCTTTGGACTTGTAATTGGTCATCTCGTCCCTTTTACTCCAATTTGGCTTCCATGATGAGGTAGAACTTGAATTCTGCCCAAATCGTGTGGAGCCCTTTCGTTTAAGTTGCCTTTCAACTTTCATTGCCATGTGCACCATGTCTTCTAATTCCACATAGTGCTGCAATTCAACCACATTTGCTATGTCCCTATTTAGCCCTTACAGAAATCGAGCCATGGTTGCCTCTCTATCTTCTTCTACATTGGCCCTAATCATGGTAATCTCCATCTCCTTGTGGTAGTCCTCCACACTTTTGGTGCCCTGAGTGAGCCCTTGCAGCCTTTGGTACAACTTCCTGTAATAGTGAGTAAGGACAAACCTTCTCCTCATGATAGCCTTCATCTCTTCCCATGTATCAATAGGCCGCTCATGATTCCTTTTCCTAGTCAAAACAAGTTGATCCCACCAAATAATAGCATAATCAGTAAATTCAATTGCATCAAGCTTTACCTTTTTCTCCTCTGAATAGTTGTGGCAATCAAAAACCAATTCAACCTTCTTTTCCCATTCTAGGTATGCATCAGGATCATTTTTACCTTGGAATGAAGGAATTGTCATTTTAATACTACCCAAATTATGGTCGTAGGTGCCTTGCCTCCCAACTTTGATCGTCAACTTCATCATCTTCTACATCATCTTCATGGTCATAAGCACGTGTCAACTGCCTTCTTGCTTTGGGAGCCTCATATTCCCTATGTCTCCTTTGCAACTCTGCTATTGTATTAGCTTGCTCCTCCATCCTTTCCCTCATATCATCAAATCTGGTATTCATGCGCTCAAATTGTTGTTGCATAGCTTTGATCATGAAGGACATATCACCAGCTCCCTCTTGACCTACACCTTTGTCTTTGGACGTCATAGTCTTATTTCTGTACAAAACAAATGGGATACCTCATAGAACACTCCCTCACGTGTGTCACTCAAAAGATTATGTCACACTCCCTCGTGTTTACACTCTTTATGGTTTTTTTTTTTATATGAACTTTCACTCTTACCTTTTACCACTCAGATTTTCCCTTTCAGCTCTATAAAGAACTAAACAACATAAATCAAGGGTATTGATTTTGAACAGAATAAGCTAAATGGCGTAGAATTAAACAAATTGGAGAACAAAGAATCAAAAGAAAAAAGGATGTCAACACAAACGGATTTAATGAACTAAATTCACAAGAATCAGGATAGGGGTAATATAACCTAAAGGACAACTTGAGTAACAAAATAGGAAAACATATGGTAGAATTGGAATTAAGCAAGAAAATTTTATTACTATTGTAGCCAATATGACCAAACTGTTAACTTTTTTATGTTTGTTTTCTTTTGTTTTCTTCCTTCCCCTTTTTTTTTGTTCCGTCGTTTTTTTTTTCGTTTTTTTTTTCTTTTTTTTTTCAACACAAAACAATAGTAGAATACTTAAACATACCAATTGAAATTGAAATTAGCACGTTTATGAGCTTAAACAAACAAACAAAGAGAGAAGGATTGCAAATAAATAGATTTCTGCATTTAAATGATAATGAACATAATAAACAAACTAAACAACAATAAATAAATCAAAAGATAGAAAATTGAAGAGTAAGTGGATTCAACCTAATTTAGAACCAGGCTCTGATACCAACTGATGCGAAAATCCCCAAAAAGACGTGGCTTAGGGACCCAACACACATAAGGAATCAAAGAACAACCAGGAAAGCTAAACCAGAGTTTAATATCACAAACCCTAAACCCACCCTTCAAAGGAACACGAACCTAGAGTATTTAAGAAGGATATGGACGCCACACTCCAGAAAAGAAAAGAAATTGGGAGTGATAAGTCGATTAGAACGCTATAAGAAGAAATACCTCTTGATAAATTCCTTAGTCCTTAAAAGAACCGAGAGGAAAAACCCTTGCTTTCTATTTTACTCAAAATTGTCTGCCCTTCAAAGCTTATAAGGGGAGCCTATTTATAGGCTAAGATAGTAATTCTAAAGAGGCACAAATTCCTACTTAGGACAAATCCTTATTTTGGAGGAATTCCTAATTGTGGACAAATTCTAACATAAATAATAAACTCTTATTTAGGAAGAAATGCTATTACCTATTCTGACCTATTAAGTATTCTAATTATATTAATTAGGGCTAGAATCCTTGTCAAACTTGAATTTGCCCCATTTAAAGCTGGGTTGGCCTGAATGTCCTGAATCAGCCCATTTAGTGCTTCTTTAATCTTTTTGGCTCTAACTCGTGTTATTGGGCCTTTTGGAATGTGCAATGGACTTCTTGCAACCATTGAAGCCTTCCACCCATCATCTTTATGGTTCTCATCAAAATGTCATAGGTACTCTTACTCTGCTTTTAAGTTCTCTATCTATTATTTTTTTGTCATGTAATAGATGTGCAGGTTATGTAATACATATATAAAACGGATGCATAGGTTATGTTGCAGCAATTGATTAATGCTTGTCATGATCACATGTTTAACAATTAGTAGCACCAATAGCAAGAAGAAAAAGTATACGACAAATGCAAAGGTTATATAAATTGAATTTGATACCTTAGTCTAGTTTTCCTTGTCCTTCGGTTGGATTTTAAGAAACAGGGATAAAATTGAAACAAAGAAGCTTAAGAAAGGAATACATCCATCAATTTTAAAGTTTGTCAAAAAGGGAGAAAGAAGGCATTTACCATTAGAATAGATAACTTTGTAAGTAATTTTCTTGGATTGCTTAATAATGCTTATAATGATGATGATTATGAATCTATAAGGATTTTAATACAAGATATTATTGATGAATGCAATACATTCTATATTGCAAGTAATGGCTCCCATGGAGTGTGTTACATTTGGCAGTTTATAAGGATTGGTAAGAGAAAGCAAGGAATGAGGTTTTCAAGACTTTTGGCAAGCAAATCATTGGTGCATGCTATTAGATTTCTTAATAAATTTATTATTATAAATATTAATTTTTTAAATTTTAAAATTAAATATATTTATATAAATAATATTATAAATAACATACTTAAATTTACAAAAAATAAAATTATTGATACTTAGGATTTGTCTCAATCTCTCTTTTGACTTTTATTGTAATCACGTACTTTTAAATAAAATTTTTGTGTGTATTAGAAAGAAAAAAAAACTGAATATATATATATTCAGCAAACTGAAATAAAATTTCAGCAAATTTTTGTCGTTCTCTTGCCGTCGGTGTGCTTTGGCCGTATGTTGTGTTTTTCTATTTTCTTTATTTGGCTGTCCACACACTTTGTATTTTGCCGTGTAGAGTTTTGTCGAGTGATCCTCCCAACATTTTTGTGATTTTCCGATTGTCTCTTGTGTTGGACGGATGCTTTGTGTTTTGGCCGGCTCTCTTTAGCTTTGAACGGTTTCTCTAGGTTTTGGCCAACTCCTCTATATCGTCCACCCTAGTTTTGGACGGTTTTCTCTCTTCTCTCTTCTCTCTTGCCGTGTACCACTCTTTGTGTTTTTGTCGTGCTCTCTTGCGTTTGCTGGTGGTGTGTGTTGTGTTTTCTCTCTTTGTCGTGCCATACCCTTGCTGTCCAGCCAAGGTTTTGGTTTATATAGCCATTATGAAAACCCTAGTAGGGCTTACTTGCAGTGAAATTACTTTTTTGCCCTTCCATGTAGCTTTTACTTTCTTGCCCCTTCATGTCGCTTTTACCTTCTTGTCCTTCCATGTGGCTTTTACTTTCTTGCCCCTCTATATGGCTTTACTTTCTTGCACACTTAAACCTAGTTGACAACAATTACAACCTATACAAGGCTGTGGGAATAACAATCTCCCCCTTTGTAATTGTTGGCAACACTCATAACAAAAGCCATTATGCAGCAGTTTCAACTCCCCCTAAATTTGCACTCCCCCTGCACTGTTGCTTCTCTCCCCCTTTGCCAACCAATTACAAATTTGAAAAACTCGCAAAGTAGAGATGGAGGATTCACCTGATTTTCAGGCTTAAGGAGGCATTCGCACAGACAGACTCATTCTGTGCTTTTCAAACAGCTCTATGGATAGAGATTTAGTTAGATCTTATGTAGCCTCTTTAACAAATTTAGGTTCAACTTGTGAGAATAAAGCAGTAGCTCCCACAATTCTTCTTCTTATTGTAACTCTTGTTGGTAGGTTACCTATGATTTGATTTTCTTGATGAGCACTGGTCCACGTTTTCTTTGGCTTTCTTTCTTGCATAGTCTTAGTTGCAAGAGGATCTCTTTCTTCATCAATCATATACAAATTTCCAGCTGTTCTTTTCCTGGCTGCAACAATATTGCCTTCTTTACTCTTTACCTGGCAACCTGTTTTTATAAATATTACCTTATGGTCTTCATTACATAGTTTGCTGACAAATGCTAGATTATACCTGAGTCCTTTAACGTGTAGAGCATCTTTCAGCTTTCCTCTTCCAATGTTTACTGACCCCTGACCATTGATGTTGAGTGAATCATTATTGTCAAACTCAACTCTGTCTTTTCTTGACTTGTTTAGTTTTGACAATTTACTCTTGTCTCCCGTCATGTGTGAAGTGCATCCACTATCAAGGATCCACTGCTTATCCTTGCAATCAGCCTTTAGTGCAATTTCAGCTATATTAGCCACCTCCCTTTTTGCTCTATATTCCTTCTTTTGAACTGGTTGGAAGATAGCTTTCTCCTTTTTCTCAGCTTTGACTGCACCGCTTGTTTTCACTGTGCCATTGAGTGCCTTCTCTTACTCAGGGAGAAGTGGTATGCATCTCTTGGCATTATGACCATCCTGCCCGCACCTTTCACATTGTTCCAAGTCTGCCAATATAGCAAACTTGTTTTTTGAAGCTACTGGTTTGGGCTTCCACCAACAATCCTTGTCAGCGTGTCTTTGCCTTTTATAGTATGTGCAAGAACTCACGACAGGTGTTCTCCTCTGAGTTTTGTATTGTCTCCCTCTATATGCAGCATAGTATCTTCTTAAGTTGGAGACATATACTGACCTTCTCCACCAGCAGTTACTCGCCTTATGACCCCAAACTCCACAATAAAGATAGTGACCTTGAAACTGCCTCTTCTTGGGTCTAATCACAGCTTGTTTTCTTTTATTCATTACTTGTTGTGTAGGCAAGGTTGCTGGCTTCTTTGCTTGTGTGGCTTTCATTTCAGCCACCTTTTTCTCCTTCTTCTCCTTCTTCTGTTCAACCATTGCCCTTGGCTGGCTGACTTTCTTTTCTTTCTGAGACGTAGTAGCTATGGGCTGTTGCTTTTTAACCACATACATCATTTTTGGCCCTGGCTTTGGTTTGATAATTGTCTTTTCTTCTTTAGTTATCTTCACTTGAGTCACAGCCTTCTCTTTCAACTTCTGTGGCAAAGTCTCATTCTTCTTTTCTCTTATAGAGTTTGTTTCTCCTACCATTTCAAACTTCTACAAGTTCTTCTCACTCTTTTTGAGTTGTTGTTGAAGTCTCAGCAACTCTATCTCCATTTCTTCAATTGTTGAAGTCCTTAAGCCAAGCTCTATTGTAAGGTCTTCACATATTTTGATCTGTTCTTCAAATCTTCTCTTCAAGTCAATATATTCAGCCCTTATTTCATCCTTTTGACTTTTAGCTTCCTCAGATTTTGCTTCAACTTCCTTTATGTGAGCCTCCAACCTTTTTATGGTTTTACCCCTTCTAATTATCTCCTTTGAAGCTACTTCCAACTCAGCTTCAAGATCTAGTTCTTCTTCATCAACCTCCTCTTCCTCTTCAAAGGTTGAACTACCACCTTAAGCTGATGCCATAAAGGCCTGCTCATCTGATGATTCTTTATCTTCCTCCTCATCAGCTTCTTTTGTCTGACTCACATAGCTCTTAAATGAGGGTCTCTTCTTCTTCTGTGGGTTGGCAGTCTTTTTGTTGGACTTCTGTGATTTGAATGATGATCTTCTCAATCTTAAATTCTGCTCATCATCACCATCCTCATCTTCATCATCAAGTTTCACTTTGCACTGAGAAGCAAAATGTCCAGTCTGCCCACAATGATAACATCTCAAGGACAACTGTCCTTTTCCCTTCTCAGACCCCTTTTTGAACTTCCTTGTGAAGTATGCTAACACTTCAGCTTCACTTTCCTCCTCCTCCTCATCATTATCCTCACTGGATGATTCTTCCTCTTCTTTTATCTTCAAGTGCTTCATAGCTTTGAAAGCTGCCTCCTTTGATACCTTTGTTATTACAGAGCTTTCAGCTAACTTTATCCTCATCTCATATGCAATGAGATTGCACTGAAGATCATGCAAAGACATAGAATTGAGATCTCTACTCTCCTCTATGGCTGCTACCTTTGAGGCAAACCTCTTAGGTAGAATTCTCAGAATTTTCTTCACAATCGATAAGTCCTTCCTGTTCTTCCCATGACTTCTCAGGTCATTTACAGTGTCAATAACCCTGGTGAAGAACTCTTGAACTGTTTCATTCTTCTGCATTCTGAGAAATTCATATCTCTCCTTGAACACTTGAAGCTTAGCCTCCTTCATTCTGCCATCACCTTCATAGACTTTCTGCAATCTGTCCTATATCTCCTTGGCAGATTTGCAATCCATAACTTTAGCATACTCAGCATCTGTCAATGCTGAAATGATGACGTTTGAGGCCTTCCCATTTATCTCAAACTGCCTTAATTCCTCTGGGGTTGGGTCTTTTCCTTCTTCTGGAGCCATAAAACCCTCCTGTACGTATTTCACCATGTTCATGCCCATAGTTGCAAATACCACTTGCATTCTTGCTCTCCACATATGATAGTTGGTTCCGTTAAAGATTGGAACCTTCTTGTTGTAAGTGGTGCTAGTGCTGGTACCAGTTTCCATTTCTCGGTATGCTGAACAAGTCAAACTTCTAGATCCCTTTAAACTAGTACACCAAGCTGTTAAGCTTCAAATTGGTGAACCTGTGCTCTGATACCAATTGAAGTTCCCGACTTCTCCTTAGGATCTACTAGTTTGTGATACTGAGAGGAGGGGTAAATCAGTATCACCACAATTCACAATTTACAGATAAGTGAACAACTTCAACGTCTTCTTAAAAGCAAACTCTTTCTCAGATTCGACTAAGGTAGATCTATTACTACCTACTAATCACAATAGTCCCCAAAGTCACCTTTCAGACACCTTGCTTAATAGACAATTTGGATGTTCTTATTTAGGTCTTCGTTAGGTTATGGGTTGGCTGATACTTTAGCTGCGTTCACAACTCAATTCAAAATATAGAACGTAAAGCAAATTAAGGACACACGAGATTTACGCGGTTCTGTCAATGTGACGTACACACGAGACTATCCACTATACTTGAAAATTCTAGTTACAATGGATGTCTTAATCTTTTGCTCCTTTCACTATTGCAATTATTAAGCAAGTACAATACAAAGAGTGTCACTTACTGTGTCTACCCTTCTTTTAACTTGTCTTGCCTCTGTTGAATTGAAAGGCTGCTTCACTGTCGCTTAGAAGTTCACCACAACGCTCTCTAACCTCTCTTAAAGAAATTTGGAAATACATTGAGTTCTTTGAATGCTTCGCCGAATTCCTTCTCTACGTTGTCTTATACAATTCCTGCTTTCACTGTCTCACGGTCTCACCCATCTCCTTGTCTCACGCCGTCGCACGTTCTAATCTCACACTGACGCACATTCTGGTTTTCTTCTCTTCCAGGGGTGATGCGTTTCTGGTTTTTGCTCTCACTTCACAGTTCTAGTTTTCTTCTAGCTAGTGGTCTCACGTCTCACGCCTTACCTGTCCGTTCCTTTCTCTCTCGCTGTCCAGCTGGATTTCTCTTTCTTACTGTCCAACTGGATTTCTCTCTCTTACCGTCCAGCCGGATTTCTCTCTCACCGTCCAGCCGAATTTCCTCTGTTCTGTCGTTGGTCTCTCTCTCTTCGTCCACCCCTCTTTGGCCATTCCAAATTTTCTCTCCTTTTCCCTTATTTGGCTGTGTTTTCTCTCTCCTTCCCGTCGACTCCTCTGTTCTGGTCGTATACCTCTTTTCTCTCTCTTCTAACGGCTATCTCAATTTTTCTCTCTTTCTCTTGTGTTTTTCCAACCGTTGGTGTGCCGGTGGTGTGTCGTTCCTTTGCCATCCACTCTCCTCTTTGGCCGTGTCGGATTTTCTCTCCTTCCCTTATTCTGTTGTCGGCTCACTTGGTTGGCCAAATAGGACTTTGCCGTTTCGCTCTTCCGGTCTGTCGTCTAATCGTCCAGCCCCTTTAGCCATCTCCTCTTTTCTCTATTTTTGCCAACCTCTATTCTTTTTTTTGCCTCCCTTCTGCCGTCTCTCCTTTCTCTCTCTCACGACCTTTGTTCTTCATTCAACCCGGCCGTCGACCTCTTTCTTTTCTACTTTGCCATCCCCTGTTCTACCGTTCTCTTACCGTCTGTGTGCTTTGACCGTATGTTGTGTTTTTCTATTTTCTTTATTTGGTCGTCCACACACTTTGTATTTTGTCGTGTATTCAATTGTGTTTTTGCCGTGTAAAGTTTTGCCGAGTGATCTTCCCAACGTTTTTGTGTTTTTTCGGTTGTCTCTTGTTGGACGGATGCTTTGTGTTTTGGCCGGATCTTTTTAGCTTTGAACAATTTCTCTAGGTTTTGGCCAACTCCTCTTTATTGTCCACCTTAGTTTTGGACGGTTTTCTCTCTTCTCTCTTCTCTCTTGCCGTGTTCCACTCTTTGTGTTTCTGTTGTGCTCTCTTGTGTTTGCTGGTGGTGTGTGTTGTGTTTTCTCTCTTTGCTGTGCCACACCCTTACTGTCCAGCCAAGGTCTTGGTTTATATAGCCATTATGAAAACCCTAGTAGGGCTTACTTGCAGTGAATTTACTTTTTTGCCCTTCCATGTGGCTTTTACCTTCTTGCCCTTCCATGCAGCTTTTACTTTCTTGCCCCTCTATGTGGCTTTACTTTCTTGCACATTTAAACTTAGTTGACAATAATTACAACCCATACAAAGCTGTGGGAACAACATTAATTAAAACAATTGAATCTGTACATTATTATGGATGTATGAATAGTATTATTAGAATAAAACCATTAATAATATACTAAGGTATTTAACTTATCTTTCTTTTTTGAACTAAACCTTACATTTTGGATAATTTTTCTAATAGTATTTAACCTTTTTTAAAGAAGTAACACTTATTGCCTTTTTGTTTCTTCTTTTCAATCCAAGTAATATAAGTAAGCTCTTTCTTTCCTTTAATTGGTTGACTTTCATTTTCATTTCTTTCCTAACTTTGTTGCCCATAAGAATAATAAAGTAGTAAACATAATTTTTCTTTGTTGTTTCCTTTTGAAAGAGCATATTGACAAATTTATTGACTTTTCACCTTTGCATTTTATAATGTTATAATGAATCTAAAATAATTCATACTCAAAAGATCGTGAGTTTAAAATAAACTACACCAAAATGAGTTATCTATTATTAATCTTAAAGTTTTAACTTTCACTGTAAAATTAGTTATCTTAATTATGTACTCTTACATAATTCATGACACAATAAACTTTAAAGTTGTGAGTTTTGTTATAAGAGCACTAGTGAATGACTTATTTGTAAATGGAATTGACTTTTCACAAATTGTAAATATTCTTTTACATTTTTGGTTTGTAAAATATTTTTCTTAATGTTGTTGTTAACAATCACTTAACAGAAGGCTTAACATATTATTTCATTCTTACATTTATAGTGTAACTTCTGTTCCTTACTACTTGAATTTGTAATACTAATAAGTTTACTTATTAATAGTATAAGTTTACATTTATAACACATAAATAAATATTGACTTGTTCATGTCATTTTAAAAAGTTTAATCCTAAAAAGAAATAATAATTGGAATATGTAAGTGAATTACAATAGTTGTGTAATCATAAATGCTCATAATTAATTATAAGTTGAATAAAATAATCAGAATATATCATAGATTTCCTTTGAAAAATTCTATGATATACTATTATAAGCAATACTATTAATATAATAGGTAATTAAATATATTTCAATCAAATATATGTGATATCTTTGGATAAATAAATATATTTGACCAAAATATTAATTTACTACAATTATGATACTAATCACAGAATAATAATTTACTTTTAGATAAATTTTGAAGTTTTAATGATCAATAACATCATTTTATCTAATTATTTTTCATTAATAAGTATTTCATTAAAATTATGGATAAATGACTTATTTAAATGTGTTATTAAGTATACTAGTTTAGTTATTTTGGTAATTAACAAACTACAATCTTAATACATGCATATAAAAATATAACTTAATATTTATTAATAACATATATACATTTTTTATGAAATTAAAGAACAATTATTAATCACATATATGTATTTTTTTATCATAAACAGAAAATATTTAATTTCAAAACACTTGTTCTGATAGACTTATTATATTTTTTAATAAATTTATTATCATAAATATTAATCTTTTGGATTTTGAAATTAAATATATTCTTGTAAATAATACACCTGAATTTACAAAAGTTGAAACTATTAATATGTTTAAAAAGTTAACCTTATTTTAATATTCAATTTTTTTTTCCTAACTTATATTGTAATCATAAACTTTTAGATATAGTTTTTGTATAGGTTAAAAAGAGAGAAAACAAGTTATACATACACACACACACACACACTCTCTCACACACATAATTATATAGTTTAAAATAAACATATCTATTAATACTTGAATCAAACTCGAAATTATAGTTTTTAATAACATAATAACATATAGAATTATTCTTCACTAATTTAGTCACATTATAATTAAGTCTTTAATAAAAAATCATTTAAGAATATTTTAACATGACTAATTGAAAAATTCTATTATAAAATACATGCTAAAATTAAGAATTGTTAGGAAGTTTTGAGTTTTGAAACAAGTATAAACAAGTTACATAATATGTATTTATGTGCAAAAATGGTACACTAATTTTACTTCTAAAAATATGGAAGAGTAAGATCATCAATTAAACTCTAAGATTATATCCTTTAGCAACCAAACTTGGAAGACAAGTTATTAATAGAGAAGTATGACTAGGAAAGATAACTCTACTACTAAATATTAACCTTATCTTTTCAAATTTGGCAACTTACAATGATCCTTTTAATATATTCACAATTGATGCATTTAGAGAGTATATCTCAACTTAATAACCAATTTTTTTCTCCTAATTTTTATTGTAATCACTCTTTTTAAAATGAAATTTTCATATACATTAAAAAGACAGTATTGATTATATTTATATAGCATAATTATTTTTTACTAATTGAATTGCATTATAAGTTAATATTTAATAAGAATATTCTAATATGATTAATGAAAAAAAAAACTCTAACACTTCTTATTAAAGGCAAAGATGTACATCTTTTCTGATTAGAGAAATTAGAGAGCAATTTGGTTGCATATTTTCCATTTGGCTTTAGACCCAAAAGTTATGTAGGCATTAGTTTTGCTATAATTGAAGCTAAGATAACCCTTTCTATGATTTTACAATGTTATGCCTTCATCCTCTCCCTTATCTGTGTTCAATCATTATCTTTGCTTTTTATATTTTGACCACAGTATGGACCTTAAGTGATAATTTGCTTATTGAATTATCACAATTATTAATATTGTTGGAGTTTCTAATTCTAATCCTTTCTTATCTCTAATTATCACAACTCTCTATAACAAAAGCATCAAACTAATAAGTGTACCTCTATTTCTTTGTTCTAATCTCTTAATTAAACAAACTTTCTTTTATTGAAGGCATTGAGTGCTTGCCCTTTGGTGTTGAAAATTTAAGTGTTAACGCTAATGTCTTCTAGGTACCAAGTTTTGTACCTAAAAGAATTCAAGCTTGTAATTCATCATCTAATAAAATCTTTATTTTTGTCAACTAATTCATATTATCCAAAACATTATTCATATGCTTTGTCATATTATTGTCATTCTTATACCTTATATTAACATGCTTTTTAATAATAAGGACTTTATTCTAAGCCTTTTTTTTTCATACAAACTATCTAATTTTTCCCACAAAAATTTAACATTAGTCTCATAAGCCATATATGAACACATTATTATCAATTTATTTTTAAATCATATTGATTATTTTTCAATTCATTTCTCTAATTCCTTATCATTTGTCATTCAATTTGGCTTTTGTCACCTTTTATAGGATCATATAAATTTTTACATAAAAGTATATACTCTATTTGTGACTTATATATGGAATAATTAGTAGTAATTAATTTAAACATACTGATGCTACTTTTTCCCATTTAGTCAACCTAAAATATACAAACAAAAGCTTTAATACTACTATTGAAAAGGGATTTACTTGATAAAGCAACAAATACACAATGTGCAGCAATATATTTTAAAACTATAGTCTTTCTTATCAACTTAACCAAATAGGCAAAATAATAATCCTTTCAAATCAATGCACCAAATCAAACAACAATAATTAGTAAGTACATAAGAGACTAAAATTTTAATGTGGAAAACTTTTTAATATGGAGTGAAAACTCATGAAATCGTAATCCAACAAAAATCTTTCACTATTATTTGGTTTATTGTACAATCTTTTGGTACAAATACCAAAGCTAACCAATCAATTTTATAAATCCATCAAAAATATGAATTCTTGGCTTATAATTGTCAATAAGATCAAAAAATAAATGAATTATAGCAAGATAATAAAAGTAATATCACTAAATGGTGGAAAGGAAAGTAAAATGCAAGGAAACAAATGGAGAATTAGAACCATCAAATGTGTATAGCTAATTCTTAGGATTTATCAACTAAAATCTCAATTTGAACAACCAAATCTACTATTAGATCTTCCAAGGATAACAACCCTACTTTCCTTTTTCTTCTTCATTCTTTACACCACACTCTTTGCTTCTTGTTTGTTTTTTTTTTCTCACTTAATAACTACAACACACACTCTTTCTCACATTAAAATGCTTATAGCAAAAATCTTTCTCTTTTTTTCTTCTCTTTCTCATCATTAACATGTATGGCACATGTACACACACATTTACTTTTTTTATTTTCCTCTTACTTACCTAACGCACATAAGTGCACACATTGTTGCATTTTCTTTTTTTTTTTCTTTAATTTGGAACTAACCCTAAAGTAACTAACATTTAGCTAGTATAATTTGTTTACTACTTCAACCTTTTCAAATATAAAAGTCTTATGCACTTAGATTCACTTTTTTAGTTAGATTACTTATATAAATTCCAAGATATTTAAACAAACATTAATTTTTTCTATTTGTATGGCTATGAGTTAACTAAAATATGCAGAAACATCTAAGTCAAATATGCCTTCTATATAAATTAATGAGAATTTATAGTTTTTTTTAGCTTAAATTGAATTTCTGGTTTTATAATTTTCTTTTTTGCTTTTGTAATTTCTAGTTATGCATTTTTAAATTTTGTACTTTCTATTTCTTTAAAAGCTTTTAGTATGACTTTTAATAGAAATGGTGTATACCAAATTATGGTTTGTTGAAAAGTGTGCCTTGTGGTTATTGTAGTCAAGATAAGGTTTCATTCTCCAAGCAAGAAGCTACCTATGCTAAGGCCATTATCAAGGAAAATTAATGCCTACCACCTCATTTACTCACAACCAATAGTAAAAAGAAAAAAAAATTAAAGACATTAATAATGCGTTATAACTATTAAGAAGATAAGAACATATAATTTCATTGGTTTATACAAGCATGCATTAGTAGCCTTTTGAAATAGGGAATTATATGGCTATTAAAGGCCATAAGTTGGAAAAGCTTTCATTCATTTGAGAAGGAAAAAGAAAACTAAGTATTTTTTTAAGTGAAAATACAAAGAGTTTGGTATTATCGGGTATGTATAAAATTTTTAAGCAATGATGTAAATTGAGTCCAACATGTTATTTCATAATAAATATTCTCCAATCATCATTTGTGTGGACTTAGGCCAGTGGTTGAACCATATAAATTCTTATGCTTGGGATCTTTATATGTGCTATTATTTTACCTAACTTATTCATTTGACCTAAATAATAAGTTTATATTCAAGGGTCTAATGGGTCTATCACAACAAATTGGTTTCACACTTAATTAATCCTTGATTATATTTTGTAATGATTAAAAGATTGATAATAAAATAATTCAAAAAATTTGATGGCAAAATTGTTTCTAATATATAATGCTTCAAAATACATTTTTTGTTAGTTCAATAAGAGCTTAGACATATAAAGATGAAAGAGAATTATCAAAGATTATGCCATAAAAGAAAAAGAAGGAGTTCATGAATAAGGTACATAGTATAATATTATTGTATTTATCAAATGAGGTTTTGCACAAAGTTGTAGATCAAACCATGCTAAATGGTTTAGAATCTAAATTGATGTCCTAGTACATGACTAATATCTTTAAACTTTCCAAATAAGGAAAGGATTATCCATCCAACATTACTTAGTTAAGTTCAATAAGGTAATCTTAGAACCAAAAAATATTGATGTTAAAATTGAAAATAAAGACTAGGCTATCATGTTATTGTACAAACTACCTTTGTTTAAGGAAAAAAAAATTATTGACCAGATGTTGTATGCTAAGAAAAGTCTTTCCTTAGATGACATAAAGGTATGATTAAATTCAACGGAGTTAAAGAAGTGGATGACAAAATAATTTGTTGAGAAATAAGCAAACAACTTGATTGTCAAGGGAGATCAATTCAAAAGGAGTCTAGTAATAGAGGCAAATCTAAGTCTAATTCTAGGCACAATAGGGTGATATGTTATCATTGTCATGAAAAGGGACATATCTAATACAAATTTTTCAAGTGCAAAAATATAAGTAAAAAGAAATATGATAATTATGCTAATGTAACAAATATAGCCAATGAAAGGGAAAGATTTAATAGTGATAAGGCTTTCTAATGGTGTAAACTAATAACTTAAATGATGACTAGATCCTTAATTTAGGTTGTACATTTCACATGTTTCCTATTAAGTATTAGTTCTTTACACACAAATCAATTAATAATGGAATAATCTTATTAATGAAAGCCATTACTTATTGTTAGTATAAGTACTAGTCAAATCAATATGCATGATGCAATTATCATAACATTATAAGTCTAGAATGTTCTATAAAATCTCATATCATTAAGTATTCTTAACTATCGTGGCTATTAATTCTCAGCTAAAGGTAAAGTATTTAAAGTCTATGAAGGCATATTGATCGTGATAAAAGGAAAATTGGATAAATGGCCTTTAATGTCTTAAAAAGGTACAATTATTAACAGTGCCAATACTTAGACAATAAATTCAAGTTCTATGTCTATTTAGTTGTAACAAATAAAACTATGTCACCAAAGTGAGTGAGGCATGATTGAGTTGAGCAAATGTGATTTGCTTAAAGGTAAAAAAATAAGTAAATTAGAGTTTTATAAACACTATACCCTTAGCAAATAGAGCAGAATAAAGTTCAATACAATGGTCCAAAAAACTAAAAAAATGGTGGATTATTTTCACTTTAATTTATTAGAACCCACTTTTATTCCATTTAATAATTGTAAATAATATTTGTTGACTTTCATTGATAATTTTTCAAGTATAAGTGCATTTTCTTAAATAGAAGAGTGAAATATTTAACAAATTTAAATAATGAAACATCTTAATTGAGAAGCAAATTGGTAAGATCTAACACTTGAGAACTTACAATGGTTTGGAATAATGTTCTAGTGAGTTTGATGAATTTTGTAAAAATAAAGTTATCATTTGATATTGCACAGTCAAACATAAACCACATCAAAATAAAGTTGCAAAATAAATAAATATAACACTTGAGAAAAGGACTTGTTAGGTGCTCTCAATATGGCTTATTATTTAGTTAACTAGTCTTTGCCAATAGCTATTGAGATGGAGACTTTAAAAGAGGTACGGTTCATTTCTCCTATTAATTACTATAATCTTAAATTAGTTGGTTGTTATGCTTATGCCCATAATAAAGAAGACAAGCTTAAGTCAATGGTAAACAAGTATATATTCCTAAACTGTGTATAAGGGATCAAAAGATACAAGTTATGTTGTATTAATCAAACATCACATATTTATGATTTGCAAAAATGTGACCTTTGATGAATCTACTATGCTCTTAAGAGAAAATGAGTATATAATGGGTGATGATGACCATGAAGTCAACGAACAAGTAGAGCTATAGGTGAAAGTTCTAGCTTTAATGTAAGAACGTAGCAAAGTCCAAGTAGTGAATAGGGATGAAAAGTAAGATATTTAATTAAAATTTTGAAACCTAAGCTTTAGAGGTCAAATCAAAAGCTATATAATATAAGAAAGATTCTTAAAATATCATAAGAAGCAAAGGAAAAAGTAAAATTAGATTACCTATGCGGTATAGAGGTAAAGTAGCATTTTTCTTGTTTGTAGATAAAGTGATTGATGATTCAAAGCTCAAATCTTGTCATGAGGTTATTTCTAATTTTGAATCCTTTAAATGGCTCATTGTCACAAAAGAGAAAGTTGAGTCTTTGCATTACAATCAAATTCAAAGTTGGTGAAATTGCTAAAGAGCTATAAGATCATTAAGTGCAAAAAAGCTTACAAATGGAAGGAAGGAATTCCAAAAGCTGAGATTGCACAATATAAAACACATTAAGTTGCAAAGGACTTTACATAGCAATAAGATATTAACTTCTATGAAATGTTTTCTCTTGTAATAAAGTAGAAATTTATTTAGGTGTGTTGTTCCCACAGCCTTGTATAGGTTGTAATTGTTGTCAACCAGATTTAAGTGTGCAAGCAAAAGTGGGTTATATCTTAGGAATTATAGGATAAGACTAGAATGTCAAATAACCTCGTAAAGTGATCTTCTTGGAGTGAACTTGTAGAGGGAGTTTAGCATTGCTTGAATCTTAGTGTGACAGTGTGACAAGGTTGTATATGGATAATAAGTTCATAAGAAGTTAAATCTGCCAGCCCGTCAGCCTGTCCTGAGACTAAGTCCAGGAGCGATTCTAAAGGAGCGGAATAATTCCAGGGTTATAGACAAATAGGGAGTTCGGAAGAAGGGAAGGTTACGGAATTCTAACTGTTCATAGACAATCTTGGTCGTTCATTCAAGCATTTAAAGGATGAGATTTCAGTAGAAAGAAAAGGGCAAGAAAGGAAGTCCACCGTAGCTACAGTTAACCCTATTAGGGTTTTCATAGAAGGGAGTATATAAACCAAAAGTTATCTCTTTTGGGGATTACCGTAAGATAGTGAAATAGGTGAGATCAGTGAAACGTGAAACGGGTGAGACCAGTGAAGCGTGAAACGGGTGAGACCAGACCAGAAACCATGAAACGGTGAGACCAGACTTAGAAACCGTGAGACGTGAGAGCAGACCAGAACCAGAGAAGACATGAGACCTAGAAACAATAAGATGTGAGACCAGACTAGAGATGTGAGACGTGAGACCAAAAACAGTGAGACAGTGAGACCAGGAAATGAGTGAGACCATGAGACGGTGAGATCAGGAGTTGGGTGAGACAAGTGAGACGGGAAAAAGCACTCGCTAAAGTTAAAAAGAAAACAAATTTCCAGATTTCTTCAAGAGAGGTTAGAGAGCATTCTGGTGATCTTCCAAGTGGTAGTGAAGCAGCCTATTCAAATCAAACAAAGGCAAGACAAGCTAGAAGAAGAGTAAACACAGCAGGTGACACTCTTTGTATTATGTTTGCTTTATATTTACAATAGTGAAAGGAGCAAAAGATTAAGACATCCATTGTAACTATATTGCAATCATAGGGAATACCACACTAGTATTCTCAAGCATAGTGGATTGTCTCGGTAAAGGAAGAATCACTATCACCGTGGAGTACGTCACATTGACAGAACCACGTAAATCTCTTGTGTCATTAGTTTGAATTTACATTCTGTGTTTTGAATTGAGTTGTGAACACAGCTAAAGAATCATCAAACCTATAACCTAAAAGAAGACCTAATCAAGAACAACCAATCTATTTAATAGGCAAGGTGTCTGAAAGGTAACTTTGGGGACTATTGTGATTAGTAGGTAACAATAGATCTACCTTAGTTAAATCTGAGAAAGAGTTCATTCCTAAAAAGAGTTTAAAGTTGTTCACCCACCTGTATGTTGACAAGAGATAAATTATTAAAGCAGCAGAATATTTTGGCTTAAAATTATCAGAGTTTTACAAGGGTATGATACTGATTTACCCCTCTCCCAGTATCACAAACTAGTAGATCCTAAGGTGAAGTTGGGAACTTCAATTGGTATCAGAGCCTGGTTCACCAGTTTGAAGCTTAATAGCTTGGTGTACTAGTTTGAAGGTTTCAAAATTTTTAGCTTGTTAAGCATACTGAGAAATGGATGTCGGTACTAGCATTAGCACTACTTACAGCGAGAAGGTTCCAATTTTCAATGGAACCAACTACCATATATGGAGAGTGAGAATGCAAGTGGTATTTGTAACCATGGGCATGGACGTGGTGAAATCTATACAGGAGGGTTTTGTGCCCCCAAAAGAAGGTAAAGATCTAACCCCAAAGGAATTAAGACAGTTTGAGATAAATGGGAAGGCCTCAAACGTCATCATTTCAGCATTGATAGATGCTGAATATGCTAAAGTTATGGACTGCAAATCTACTAAGGAGATATGGGACAGATTGCATAAGGTCTATAAAGGTGATGGCAGAATGAAGGAGGCCAAGCTTCAAGTTTTCAAGGAGAGATATGAATCCCTCAAAATGCAGAAAAATGAGACAGTCCAAGAGTTCTTCACCAAGGTTATTGATGCTGTAAACGACCTTAGAAGTCATGGGAAGAACAAGAAGGACTCATTTATTATGAAGAAAATTCTGAGAATTCTACCTGAGAGGTTTACCTCAAAGGTGGCAGCCATAGAGGAGAGTAGAGATCTCAATTCTATGTCATTGCATGATCTCCAGTGTAATCTCATTGCATATGAGATGAGAATAAAGTCAACTGAAAGCTCCTCAAAATCAAAGCTATCAAAGGAGGCAGCTTTCAAAACTATGAGACACTTGAAGATAAGAGAAGAGGAAGAATCATCCAGTGAGGATGATGATGATGATAAGGAAGAAAATGAAGGTGAAGTGTTAGCTTACTTCACAAGGAAATTCAAAAAAAGGGTCTAAGAAAGGAAAAGGACAGTTGTCCTTGAGATGTTATCGTTGTGGGCAGACTGGACACTTTGCTTCTCAGTGCAAAGTGAAACTTGATGATGAAGATGAGGATGGTGATGATAAGCAGAATTCAAAATGGAAAAGACCATCATCCAAATCAAAAAAGTCTAATAAGAAGACTGTCAACCCACAGAAGAAGAAAAAAGGCTCATTCAAGAGTTATGTGAGTCAGACAAAAGAAGCTGATAAGAAGGAAGATGTAAACTCATCAGATGAGCATGCCTTTATGCCATCAACTCAATATGGTAGTTCAACCTCTAAAGAAGAAGAGGAGGTTAATGAAGAAGAACCAGATCTTGAAGCTGAGTTAGAAGCAGCTTCAAAGGAGATAATCAGAAGGGGTAGAACCATAAGAAGGTTAGAGGCTCATACAAAACAAGTTGAAGCAAAGATTAAGGAAGCAGAAAGTCAAAAGGATGAAATAAGGGCTGAATATATTAACTTGAAGAGAAGATTTGAAGAACATATCAAAATATGTAAAGACCTTACTATAAAGCTTGGCTCAAGGACTTCAACAATTGAAGAAATAGAGATAGAGTTGCTAAGACTTCAGCAACAACTCAAAAAGAGTGAAGAGAACTTGCAGAAGCTTGAAGTGGTAGGAGAAACAAAGCTCTGCGAGAGAAAAGAAGAATGAAGAGAAAGTGCAGTAATCTGAGGCTACATTGCCTAAAGATAATGAGACTTTGCCACAGAAGTTGAAAGAGAAGGCTAAGTCTCATAAAGAAAAGACTGATCAGCCAGGAACAATGAAGGCTGAAAATAAAGAAGATTTGAAGAAGCAACCTAGGGTTACAAACAAAAATGAAGAAAAGAAAGTCAGCCAGCAAAAGGCTACGGCTGAACAGAAGAAGGAAAAGAAGGTGACTGAAATGAAAGCCACACAAGCAAAGAAGCCAGCAACCTTGCCTACACAGCAAGTAATGAACAAAAGAAAACAAGTTATGATTAGACCCAAGAAGAGGCAGTTTCAAGGTACTGTCTTTATTGTGAAATTTGGGGTCATAAGGCAAGTAAATGCTGGTGGAGAAAGCCATTATATGTCTCCAACTTGAGAAGATCCGATGCTGCATATAGGGGGAGACAATACAAAATTCAGAGGAGAACACCTGTCGTGAGTTCTTTCATATACTGTAAAAAGCAAGGACACACTAACAAGGAGTGTTGGTGGAAGC
>CM038608.1:3082500-3203999 GCA_021533255.1 Ceriops tagal
AAAGAAGCCAGCAACCTTGCCTACACAGCAAGTAATGAACAAAAGAAAACAAGTTATGATTAGACCCAAGAAGAGGCAGTTTCAAGGTACTGTCTTTATTGTGAAATTTGGGGTCATAAGGCAAGTAAATGCTGGTGGAGAAAGCCATTATATGTCTCCAACTTGAGAAGATCCGATGCTGCATATAGGGGGAGACAATACAAAATTCAGAGGAGAACACCTGTCGTGAGTTCTTGCATATACTGTAAAAAGCAAGGACACACTGACAAGGATTATTGGTGGAAGCCAAAACCAGTGGTTTCAAAGAACAAGGTTGCTATATTGGCAGACTTGGAACAATGTAAAAGGTGCGGGCAGGATGGCTATAATGCCAAGAGATGCATGACACTTCTCCTTAAGCAAGAGAAGGCACTCAATGGCACAGTAAAACCAATTAGTACAGTTAAAGCTGAGAAAAAGGAGAAAGCTATCTTCAAGTTAGTTCAAAAGAAGGAATATAAAGCTAAAAGGGAGGAGGCTAATATAGCTGAAATTGCACTAAAGGCTGACTACAAGGATAAACAGTGGATCCTTGATAGTGGATGCACTTCACACATGACAGAAGACAAGAGTAAATTATCAAAGCTGCATAAGTCAAGAGAAGGCAGAGTCAAGTTTGGCAATGATGATTCACTCAACATCAATAGTCAGGGGTCAGTAAATATTGGAAAAGGAAAGCTGAAAGATGTTCTACACGTTAAAGGACTCAGATATAATCTAGCATCTGTCAGCCAACTATGCAATGAAGACCATAAAGTGATATTCACAAAAACATGTTGCCAAGTAAAGAGTAAAGAAGGCAATACTGTTGCAGCCGGGAAAAGAACAACTGGAAATTTATATGTGATTGATAAGGACAAGACAAACAGCTATTGACTTACAAAAGAAGAAGAAAATCAACTCTGCATAGGAGGCTGGGACACTTAACACAAAAAAACATAAGGAAGCTGACCACTACTCATGCAATTAGAGATATTCCAAACCTCAAGAGAGAGAGGGAGTATGTTTGCTCAGCATGCTCTAAAGGAAAACATGTCAGAAAGAAGTATAAGACCAAAGAGTTCAATTTTGAAGCAGTGCTTGACATTGTACATACTGATTTGTGTGGGCCGATGAGAACAAAAGGGTTGAATGGTGAGAGGTACTTCATCTTGTTTGTTAATGATTATTCTAGAAGGACCTGCATCATGCACCTCAAACACAAGTCATAAGTTTTGAAATGCTTCAAGAGATACAGAAGATTGGTTGAAAATAAGAGTGGAAAGAAGATCAAAGTATTGAGGTCAGATCAAGACACTGAATTCACAAAAGAAGCTTTTGAAGATTACCTTGAGAAGCATGGAATTCACCATCAGATGGCAGCAGCAAGAACACCTCAACAGAACGGGGTGGTAGAGAGGAAAAATAGAGCTATGGTTGAAATGGCAAGAACTCTACTGCTGGAATCCAAATTTCACACAAGATTTTGGACAGAAGCAACATTTACAACCGTGCACCTACTGAACAGAGTTTTACTAAGGCCCAATACTAATAAAACTCCATATGAGCTATGAAATGGGAAAAAGACAACAGCCAAGTATCTTAGAATCTTTGGCAGCCCATGTTTTGTGAAGAATAAGGAGCAAAGCTTGGGAAAATTCCATGCTAGGTCAGATGAAGACATCTTTGTGGGATACTCAGCAAAGACAAAAGGTTACAGAGTTTTTCTGCATAAACTGGGAAAAGTGGTCACTTCTAGTGATGTGAGAATAGATGAAAACTGGAAAATAATGCATAATGGAGGAGCTGAGGACAGTGAAGAAGATGATTTCAAGATAGATGAAGAATCAGACCAACATAAAGAAAAGGGAAAAGAAGTAAGTTCAGACTCAGAGAAGAGTGAGTCTGAAGATGAAGAAAAAGATTCTCTTGCAACTAAGACTGTGCAAGAGAGAAAGACAAAGAAAATGTGGACCAGTGCTTATCAAGGAAATTAGATCATAGGTGACCCATCAGCAGGAGTTACAACAAGAAGAAGAATTGTGGGAGCTACTACTTTACTGTCACAAGTTGAACCTAAATCTGTTGAAGAGGCTGCACAAGACAAAGCCTGGGTTAAAGCTATCAATGAGGAGCTGGATCAAATCAAGAAGAATGAAATATGGGAGCTGGTTCCAAGACCCACTAACAAGAATGTCATAGGAACAAAATGGGTGTTTAGAAATAAACACAATGAAGATGGCAAGGTGGTGAGGAACAAGGCTAGGCTGGTTTGCAAAGGCTACACTCAAATAGAAGGAGTAGATGTTGATGAAACTTTTGCACCAATAGCAAGGTTGGAAACTATCAGAATGTTCTTAGCTTTGGCAGCACATAAAAGGTATAAAGTTTACTAGATGGATGTGAAATCAGCCTTTCTGAATGGGCTCTTGAAAGAAGAAGTGTATATTGAACAACTCGATAGAGTACAAATCAATGAGGATGAGACACACGTGTGCAAGCTGAAGAAAGCCTTGTATGGCCTTAAACAAGCCCTAAGAGCATGGTACAGCAAGTTGGATGCGTATTTAAGAAGGTTGAACTTCAGAAGAGGAACAGTTGATAATAACCTATATGTGTTCAACTCAGAGAAAGGCCAACTGATAACCATAGTATATGTAGATGACATCATCTTTGGAGGGGATCACTTTGAGCTATGCCAAGAATTTGCACAGAAGATGAGTGAGGAATTTGAGATGTCATTGATTGGAGAAATGACTTACTTTCTTAGATTATAGATAAAACAGTGTGAAGAAGGTATTTTTATTTCTCAAACAAAATATGCCAAAGAGATGCTGAAAAAGTTTGGTATGGAGGATAGCAGACCTGTCAGTACCCCTATGACAGTGGGCTGCAAGTTAACAAAAGATCAGGAAGGAATGAGTATAAGCCCTATAGAATACAGGAAGATGATAGTGAGCCTTCTATACCTTACAACATCAAGGCTTGATCTCATGAAAGCTATATGCATCGCTAGCAAATTCCAAGCTGATCTTAAGGAATGTCATGTGTTGGCAGTGAAAAAAATCCTAAGATACCTCAAAGGGACACTGGAAATGGGTTTGCGGTATCCTGCCATGGATTCTGTAAAACTACGAGCATACATTGATGCAGACTGGGAAGGAAGTACAGATGACAGAAAATTAACCAGTGGTTGCAGCTTCTACTTAGGTTCAAAGTGTGTTACACGGTTAAGTAAAAAGCAAAACAGTGTTGCTTTGAGCACAGCTGAGGCCGAGTATATGGCTGCTTGTGCAGCATGTACTCAGGTGATATGAATGCAAAGACAATTAGCAGATTTGGGTGTTGAAGTGAAGTTACCAATAAGTGTACTTTGTGATAATCAAAGTGCAATTGATCTCAGCAAGAATCCAATTCAACATTTAAGAAGCAAGCATATTGACATCCGGTATTACTTTATCAAGGATCAAGTGGAATAGGGTACAATTCAGTTGAAGTATATTGGTACTAAAGATCAAATTTCAGATATTCTAACTAAACCTCTATCCATAGAGCTGTTTAAAAAGCACAGAATGATTCTGTCTATGCAAATGCCTCCTCAAGCCTAAAGTTCAGGTGAATTCTTCATCTCTACTTTGCAAGTTTTTTTTTTCAGATTTGTAATTGGTTGGCAAAAGGGGAGAGAAGCAACAATGCAGGGGGAGCTGTTAAGGAAAAGGGAGTGCATATTTAGGGGGAGTTGTAATTCATCTGCTTCTAGATTATTACTCTAAGAAGATTATGAAGGATTGTTGCATAATGGCTTTTGTTGTGAGCGTTGCCAACAATTACAAAGGGGGAGATTGTTGTTCCCACAGCCTTGTATAGGTTGTAATTGTTGTTAACCAGATTTAAGTGTGCAAGCAAAAGTGGGTCATATCTCAAGAATTACAGGATAAGACTAAAATGTCAAATAACCTCGTAAAGTGGTCTCCTTGGAGTGAACTTGTAGAGGGAGTTTAGCATTGCTTGAGTCTTAGTGTGACAGTGTGATAGGGTTGTATACAGATAATAAGTTCATAAGTTAAATCTGCCTGCCCGTTGGCCTGTCCTGAGACTAAGTCCAAGAGAGATTCCAAAGGAGCGAAATAATTCCAGGTTTACAAACAAACAGGGAGTCCGGAAGAAGGGAAGGTTATGGAATTTTAACTATTCATGGACAATCTTGGCCATTCATTCAAGCATTCAAAGGATGAGATTTCTGTAGAAAGAAAAGGGTAAGAAAGGAAGTCCATCGTAGCTGCAGCAAACCCTACTAAGGTTTTCATAAAAAGGAGTATATAAACCAAGAATTATCTCTTTTGGGGACTACCGTAAAATAGTGAAATGGGTGAGACCAGCGAAGTGTGAAACGGGTGAGACCAGACCAAAAATGGTGAAATCGTGAGAGCAGACCTGGAAACCATGAGACGTGAGAGCAGACCAAAACTAAAGAAGACATGAGACCTGGAAACGGTGAGACGTGAGACCAAACTTGGAAACGATGAGACATGAGACCAGACCAGGGACGTGAGACGTGAGACCAGATCAGAGACGTGAGACCAAACCAAAGACGTGAGACGTGAAACCAAAAACAGTGAGACGGTGAGACCAGGAAACGAGTGAGACTGTGAGACGGTGAGATCAGGAGTTAGGTGAGACAAGTGAGACGAGAAAAAGCACTCACTAAAGTTAAAAAGAAAACAAATTTCCAGATTTCTTCAAGAAAGGTTAGAAAGCATTCTAGTGATCTTCCAAGCGACAGTGAAGCGACCTATTCAAATCAAACAGAGGCAAGACAAGTTAGAAGAAGAGTAGACACAGCAGGTGACACTCTTTGTATTGTGTTTGCTTTGTATTTGCAATAATGAAAGGAGCAAAAGATTAAGACATCCATTATAACTACATTGCAATCATAAGGAATATCATACTGGTATTCTCAAGCATAGTGGATTGTCTCGGTAGAGGAAGAATCTTTATCACCGTAAAGTACGTCACATTGATAGAACCACGTAAATCTCTTGTGTCCTTGCTTTGAATTTACATTCTGTGTTTTAAATTGATTTGTAAATACAGCTAAAGAATCATCAAACCTATAACCTAAAAGAAGACCTAATCAAGAACAACCAATCCGTTTAATAGGTAAGGTGTTTGAAAGGTAACTTTGTGGACTATTGTGATTAGTTGGTAACTGAAGTTCCCGACTTCTCCCTAGGATCTTCTAGTTTGTGATACTGAGAGAGGGGGTGAATCAGTATCACCACAATTCGCAATTCGCAGGTAAGTGAACAACTTCAATCTCTTCTTAAAAGCAAACTCTTTCTCAGACTCGACTAAGGTAGATTTATTGCTACCTAATAATCACAATAGTCCCCAAAGTTACCTTTCAGACACCTTGCCTAATAGACAATACGAATGTTCTTGTTTAGGTCTTCGTTAGGTTATGGGTTGGCTGATATTTTAGCTACGTTCACAACTCAATTCAAAGCACAGAATGTAAAGCAAATTAAGGACACACGAGATTTACGTGATTCCGTCAACGTGACGTACATCCACAGTGGTAGGGACTCTCCCTCTACCGAAACTATCCACTATACTTATGAATACAGGTTACAATGGATGTCTTTAATTCTCTGCTCCTTTCAATATTGCAATTACTAAGCAAATACAATACAAAGAGTGTCACTTACTGTGTCTACTTTTCTTCTAGCTTGTCTTGCCTCTATTGAATTGAAAGGCTGCTCCACTGCCACTTAGAAGTTCACCGCAACGCTCTCTAACCTCTCTTGAAGAAGTCTAGAAATACGTTGAGTTCAATGCTTCGCTGAATTTCTATGTTGTTTCACACAACTCCTGCTTTCACCGTCTTACAGTCTCACCCGTCACCCATCTCCTTGTCTTACAATCTCACTGTCTCACGGCTCGCCTGTCCGTTTCTCTCTCTCCTGTTGTCCAGCCGGATTTCTCTCTCCTACCGCTGGATTTCTCTCTCTTCGCCAAATTTCACTTTTCCGTTCACCGTCGGGTTTCTCTCTCTTCCCACCGCTCTGCTCCGGTTTGGCCATCGGGTTTCTCTCTCTTCCTACCGGTCTGCTCTGATTTGGCTGTCAGGTTTCTCTCTCCTTCTGATCTAGTCGTATAGATCTTTGTCGTCCACCCATTTTCGGTCATCCAGCCATGTCGTCTCCTCACTGACCGCTGGTGTACCAGTGGTGTGCCGTTCCTCACTGCTTTCTCTCCTTCTCCGGTCTACGTTTTCTCTCTTTTCGTCCGTCGACTGTGTTTTCTCTCTCTTGGTCCGCCGATTTGCTCGATTTTTCAATCATCTGTTTCTCTCTCTTCCAACGTCTAGTCGCTGGATCTCTCTCACCCGTTCCCGATCTGGTCTCGTCTCATTCCAGTTCGGATCTGTTCTCCCTCACGACTTTCCTTCCTCAGCCGCCTTTTGGCCGTTTTACGTTCAACGTTCAGCCCCCCTTCGGCCGCCTCCTTCTCTCTCAACGGATTTGCCTTTTTGCTCAATTTTCTGACCGTCGATGGTTGCGTTTTCTTCTCCTTTCCGTCGACAGTTGCTCAATTGTTTCGACCGTCGACTCTCCTCGCCGATCGTTTCGCTATTATAGCCGTTTCTCTCCTATCTCTGACAATGGCTTCACTGTGCGGTTACTGTTCACTTGACGGTACTGTTCATGACAGATACTGTTCATGCCTGCACTGTTCACGAGGTTACTGTTCACAACAGCTCCTGTTCACTCGACTCATTCAGTGGTATTTTTCTATGTAGGGTTTGGTGTTCTCTTTAGTTGGTCGATTGTTTAGATTTTGCTGAATGCTCAATATTGTCGACTCCCTTTTCTTTGTCTTCCAAGACCATTATATACTCTACTCCATGAAACCCTAATAGGACTTACGTAGTGAATTTACTTTCTTACCCTTCATATGACTTTACTTTCTTGCACACTTAAACCTAGTTGACAACAATTACAACCCATACAAGACTGTGAGAACAACAATAACAATAAATCTACCTTAGTTGAATCTGAAAAAGAGTTCATTCCTGAAAAGAGTTTAAAGTTGTTCACCCACCTGCATATTGACAAGAGCTAAATTATTAAAGCAATAGAGTAATTTGGCTTAAAATTATTAGAGTTTTACAAGGGTGTGATACTGATTCAACTCCTCTCTTAGTATCACAGACTAGTAGATCCTAGGGTGAAGTTAAGAACTTCAAGGTGTTACTTATAAGTTACCATGTTTAACTTAAAGTTGGAGAAAGTCAATGTCAAGACAACATTTTTATGTGAAAATCTTAATAAAAAGATTTACATGAACTAGCCAAAAGGTTTTATAGATTTAAGAAAGGGGGACCTTTTATGTTTGCCAAAATGTTATTTTATGGTTTTAAAGAGTCATTAGGTAGTGGTACAAATGGTTTTAAAGAGTCATTAGGTAATGGTACAAGTAGTATGATAATTTTATGATCAACAACGATTATTATAAGAGTTAACTATAGTAGCTATGTCTATTATAAAAAAAAAAAAAACATTTGATGATTCATTCATCTACTTATTGCTTTACATTAATGATTTGTTAATTGCTTAATTGAGTGGCAAGTTTGAATAAAAGATTTTGGAAATGAACAATAAAATATTAGGCAAAATATTCATTGAACTTGAGGCATAGAAACCTAGCACTTATCATAGAATAAGAACCTTGAAAAGTTTCTAGAACAAATTAGAATGTAGAATTGCAAGCCTATAAGCATTCTAGTTGTAAGTCATTTCAAATTATTTGCAGTACAAACACCTTAAACAAAAGAGGAAATGAGACATATGGTTAGAGTTTCAAATTGTAGTGAAGTCAGTAGTATTATGTACATTATGGTCTATGCTTGTCCTGATATTTCCCACACTATCAATGTTCTATCTAGATTTATGAAAAATCCTTGGTTAAGCTTACTAGGAGGTGGTGAAATATATCCTACCATATCTCAAAGGAACAAATGATTTTATTTTGGTGTATGGCAGGAATAGTAACACCAGTAGCAATATAATTGAATATGTCAATTCGAACTAAGCAAGTGATTTGGACAAGTGAAGGTACCTAACAAATTATGTTCTCACATTTTTTGATTGTGCCATAAGCTGGTCAAGCTCACTAGAGGCAATGAAATGAATCATATGATATCTAAGAAGAACCATAAATGTCGGTTTGGTGTTTGGCCATAATAACAACATTGGTAGTAATATACTTGGATGTTGATTCTGATTATGTCAGTGATTTTGATAAGAGAAGGTCTCAAAGATGTTATATTTCACATTTTCTAATTTTTCCCATTTGTTAGAAGGTAATTTTGCAGTCTACAATTATCTCGTCTACAACAAAATCTGAATGCATGATAGTTACCCAAAAAGGTGAAAGAAATATTATGGTTACAAGGTCTTATTAGCAATTTGGGTCTACAATAAGATCGTACTATTACACATTGTGATAACAAAAGCTCTATACATTTGATCAAAAATCAAATTTAATATGAAATGATCAAACACATTAATAGAAGGTATCATTTTTTTCCTTAAATTGCATTACAAGATGACGTCTCAATAGAAAAAATCGATACAATTGACAATCCTGCAAATATAATGATAAAGTCCATTCCTATAATTTATTTAAGTTTGATTGGAATTCAGAGTAATTGAGAAATGAGAATAGACAATTGGAGAATAAATTATGATCATCTTGAGACAATCCAAGTCAAATATTGTAGGAATAAATAAGATTTTATTTTCCAAAGAATACGTCGTCAATGCGTTTAAGAAAACTCATGTCTACGCCCACTTTGCTCGCAGCCAATATTGAATGACTTAAGAAGAGAACAAAGACAATAATATAAAAGAAATTTAAATGTTTTTGACTCCTAAAATCATGGGCTGACAGTTTTTGGAATTGGGAATTACAAGGCTCTAGAAGGCCTTAATTTTTAAGAAGCTTTTCATTTATTCGAGAAAGAAAAAGAAAATTAAGCATCTTTTTTAGTGTAAAATATTGGGAGTGAGTGTCATCAGCTGTATGTAAGATTTTGGACAATGATGTATATTAATTTGTAGATTTAATGTTATGTCATAGCAAATATTCTCTAATTGTTTTTTTTTTTTTTTTTTTGTTAAAAGACGTAGACGAATCGCCAACCATAACATATTCTATGCCTTTCCTACCATAAATACATCTCCATGACAAATGCAAGATACTTCCAACGGTTCGAGGCGATCAACGGCGCGCCTGCATGAATGACTAACCAGAATCAGGCGTTTTCAACTGCAGTCGCGTCCTGTTTCAAGGGCTGTCAGAAATGAAGCCGTATTCCAGTACAGGGGCTGCGGAAAATGCAGTACAATTAGAGAGTAGAATGACGAACTCAAAATAGTTTACTTCACAAATGCAAAATGCATATGGCAGGTACGACAGAAAGGATATTAAATAAAGAAAAAAGGAAAGGTGACGCGTTCCAAATCTGTCGAAGATAAATAAAATATAAACTTATTTTATTATCTTTCATTTTACTCGGTATGCTTATTTTGACGATAAGTCAATCTTTTAATAGTTATTGGACTCAATCAAAAGGTTTGAAACAAAAAATTAAATAGACTAAACATTTAAAACTATATTAAAAAAAAAAACGTAGTGGTTATTCCGATGTCCATCTCTACCACGAAGAATTGACTTTTCGTTAAAGTACTATAGCATAGGAGTATGTGCCGGTCATCCCAATCTAATCGACATAGGCTCTCCGGTCCAGGTTGTTTGCTTGAACAACCATTTACATTCAAATATAACAACATAGATGGTGTAATGGAATCCGCATTTTCAAATTGTGCCCACAAGGATACGGTTTTTTTTTTTTTTTTTTTTTGTCAAACTGCATCCATCATCCATGGCGTATGATATTAACTGCTCGTGTCATTCTCAAGCAACCAGAATTTGATTCATATGAGCTGGAGTCAGAATCTATAAGTTTCGGCCGTCCCTGACAATTATTGATCCCAAGCCCTCCACCTCATAGGCACTATCAGTTAGACGTATTGAGTTTACAGTTGATTGTCCGTTGTTGTTTGACCGGAGATGGAGATGGAAAACCTAGTAACCTATGCTTCAAGTTTCGTGTGCTTATGTTTTCTCTATGTTCTCTTGAAGTTCTTAAACAAAGTATGGCTGGCTCCGATTCGCATGCAGTCTATGATGAGATCACAAAGAATACAAGGCCCGTCCTACAGATTCCTCCATGGAAACATCAGGGAAATCACCAACTTAAGGAAGGCAACCACGAGCAATCCAATGGAATTGTCCTATGAAATGTTTCCGAGGATTCTGCCACACATTTATTCGTGGATCAAGCTCTATGGTGCAGTAATCATTTAGTTGAATTGCATTAGTCCTGGATGATGAACCAGCGCATTTTAAAGCTAACGTGAATTTTTATTGTTATCTGTTGTAGGAATGAACTTCCTCTATTGGTTTGGTACTCGACCCCAAATGGTGATCACCGAACCCGAACTGGTCAAAGAAGTACTGAACAATAAAGACGAAACGTATTGCAAGACGACCTTGCTGGATCGCAGCAGAAAATTACTGGGGGATGGACTTGCGTTGTCAAGAGGTGAAAAATGGTTTAAGATTCGTAAACTAGCAAATCATGCTTTCCATGCAGAGAGCTTGAAAGTAAGTTTTGTTTACGTTGCTGTTAACATATCTGAATTCTCAAGTATGAGTGATGTAACTATAATAAAATATTAATCCCCCAAGTCGAACTACAAAATAAATGTTTTTGCAGAAAATGTTTCCTGCTATGATTGTAAGTGTAGAGGCAATGATCAAAAGATGGAGGCACCATGAAGGCAAAGAGATTGAAGTACTCCATGAATTCAAGGTTTTAACATCAGAAATTATTTCAAGAACAGCATTTGGAAGCAGCTATCAGGAAGGGGAGCAAATATTTAGTATGTTGAATAGGATGATCGAAATAATTGGGAGAAGCCATTTCAAATCTGGAATTCCATTAATTAGGTGAACCTTCTTCAACCTCTCCAATAACGAAAGATTCTATTACTTTTGTACTTTAGTAAGCACGGCTTTTTCTGCACAGAAAACTCATTAAAGCAAATGATGATATCGAATTTGACCAACTGCAACAAGGGATACGAGATGCCATAATAGATATTGTAAACAAAAGAATGGAAGCAATGAAAAGTGAAGTGGATGGCCCTGGAAATGACTTTCTTGGATTACTTGTAAGGGCTTATAAAGATCCAGACAGGACTAAGAAGATCTCATTAGACGAATTGATCGACGAGTGCAAAGTTTTTTATGTTGCTGGTCAAGAAACCACTACGAATGCACTATCTTGGACCGTTCTTCTGCTAGCCATTCACACAGATTGGCAAGACAAAGCAAGGAATGAGGTCCTTCAACTCTTTGGCCAGCACAATCCAAAAGCAGATGGCATAGCAAGAATGAAAATAGTAAAACAAAAGAAATTCTTACCCTGTCCTTGATTCAGTTTGTTTATATCTTTTCTTTTCAGTTACCGACTTAGCATCTGAATTTTCTCCTCTTCTGAACTTGCAGATGAGCTTGACAATCAATGAATCACTGAGGCTATTTTCTCCATTTGTTAATTTGATAAGAAAAGCTGAAAGAAAAGCCCGATTGGGAAAGCTGATTATACCTGGAGGGATGGATATCTTCATTCCTAACTTGGCATGCCACATTGACCCTCAAATATGGGGAGATGATGCTCATCTTTTCAAACCAGAAAGATTTGCAGAAGGGTTGGCTAAGGCTACTAACAATAATGTCTCTGCATTTCTTCCATTTGGTTTGGGACCCCGAACTTGTGTGGGCATGGACTTTGCTACAACAGAAATGAAGATTGCGCTCTCAATGATTCTGCAAGGCTACAGATTTACACTTTCGCATAATTACATCCATTCCCCGGTTCAATTTATGGCACTGCGCCCGCAACATGGAGTTCCAATCAGGCTGGAGGCATTGTAAAATTAGAATTGTAAGATGTCTAATGGTATCTTATTTTTAACGTACCTCTTCTCCCGAGTGATTTTCAAAAACAACCTCAATGATGCACTGTCCTTGTATTGTGACAAAAATAAAAGAAAAACATAGATATCTAGTGAAATATCTGATAAGGCAGGGTTTATGGACAATTGAATGTAATCGCTAATTTCCTTATCAACCATTTTCAATATGAGAGGGCGAAGTTCCAGTGGTGCTCTCATTTTATGGGTCCATGGACGCTGCTGTTAACATGTTATCTTCCCTCCAAAATTTGGAAAACTGTTTTGGCAGTTGCAATCTTTGAATTTTTCGAGTTGGATTGATTTTGTTGTTGTTTTTTGCATTGCAATTTGTATTTGAATGATAAATTTTTTATGTCAAATATTCTCCTTGTAAGTACTTTGATCAATTATTGATTGATTCAATGTTTAGTTTAAATTTTAATTTGAAATTTAAAAAGTTGTCAAAGTAATAGCTATATATTCAAATTTTGTAATCCTTCCATATAATGAGGATACAAGTTTTGAAAATAAGCTAATCAAATTAATATTACAGAGATCTCTTGCTATTCTCTCTGAATGCTTCTCCTTATGCCATTTATTCATTGTTTATTCTTGTTATTAGCCTTGCACCTCAACCAAAAGCACAATTTTGCACTTAAATCTTTTAGACAGGAACCAACAAAGTAGCATTAGAGCGACAAGATCCCTTTTAGTGATGTGTTGAGTAAAGGGTAGAGAGGGAGTCTAAATACTAGTAAGGGAGAGTAAACACCTATATGATAAAATTTTATAAATCAGATAGTTTACCTTACATGGCCTTAGCAAACTTTTCTTCTCCCTTTTCTCCTATTAAGTTTAATAGTGACAATTATACATAATGGAAAATGGTGATAAAGGCTTATTTAAGAGCCTTTGATCTGTAGGAGACTATAAAAGAGATTGAACTAACTCTTATACCACCAAACTCAACCATGGTTTAACTAAAGTACCATAATTGATAAGTCTCTAAACAATATGGAGCACTTACTTACACATACATAATAGTCATTAAGTTCATTTTTAATAAGATCATAACCTATGAAACATTTAAAGAAACTTGGGATAGACTGAAGGAGGAATATGGTAGCAGCCAAAAGACCATAACCATGCAACTACTCAATCTCAAAAGAGAACTTAAGTTTTTAAACAAAAATAGTTAAATATTATAATGAAAAATTACTAAAAGTTGTAAACTAGATTAAAGTGCACAAGAAAAATTTTCCAATTAGAAATATGGTTTAAAAAGTTCTTATGAATATTCTAGAGAGGTTTAAAGCCAAAATATCTTTTTTAAAAGACTTAAAGGATTTATACGCCTTTTTTTTTGGGGGGTGAATTGATCAATACATTTCAAACTCAAAAGCAAAAAAGACTTTTAAGGCAAAAAGATACCATAAAAGGTGCTCTACAAGTTATATACAAAAAGAAAAGTCAAAAAAAAAAAAAGCAAGCAATATAAAAAGAACAATTAACCAACAAAACTAGTGGCAAAAAGTAATATGCTCCTTGTGAGCATTATAAACAAACAAGCCATTTGTCTAAGTATTGTCAAAAAATGCTTGCCCTTGTTTGTAAAGTATGTAACCCAAAAAGACTATAAAAGAATTTGCTAGCATGAGACAAGCACTAATAACAAAAATCTTAACAAACTAAGCAAGAGGCTTAGCTAGCTAATGAAGATCAACTTATAAATAACTAATTCTTTGTAGCTATAAACTACACTAACACTCAAAACCTTGGAATTTAATTGGTTAACAATGATTATACTAATTATATGTCACCAAATCCAAAGGTCTTTAAAACCTTTGTTAATTATAGAATGAAAATAAGCAATAGATAGCTTCTATAAGTCTAAGTAAAAAGTAAAACATTGATTCACACAACCATAGGTATTAAAATTATCTTTAATGTTTTGTTTATCCCTTATTTCAGTTAAAATTTGCTAAGTGTTAGTCGACTTCTTGAAAAAGGATTCTCTATACTATTTAAAAATAAGTCATGTCTTATTTGTGATCTTATAAGTATTTAGTTAATTTTTGTGCTAATTAATGGAAAAGACTTCCATTTAGACATAAATAAAGTGCAATATCTAATCTTAGTAGCCACCACAAATGACTTTACCTTGTGGCACAGGAGTAATGTGGGTATTCTAACTTATAAAAAAGGAATTAGGCTTATAGCCTACCTATTTTAGACCAAACTGATAATGTTTGCAAATCTTGTCAATTCTTGTTAATTGGGAAAACAAACAAAACTCCATTTTCATACAAACCAATCTAAGAGAGCCCAAAAGAAGCTTCTATTGACTCATTCAAAGTTTTGTGGTTCCTTGAGAATAAGCTCTTCTAATGGTAGCAGATAATTTTTATCTTTTTAATTTTCTTTACGCTTGGTTGACCACAAGCATTAGTCTAGTTAACCAACCAAAATCTTCTATTTTTTTCTTCTCTTTATAGTTTCTTTAGTGCTTAGTTGACTATAAGTACAAGTTTAGTTGACTAACTCAAATTTTGAGAACTTTTCTTTTTATCTTTTCATATCTACTATTTAATTGGCTAATACTATAAATCAACCTATCTCAAATTTCTATCAACTTTAAATCTAAACGATTCTTTCCATCTTTCATCAAGACCACTTAAAATCTCATTTAATATCTTTTTATAAATAAAAATTTGATAGGAAATAAGATCTTTATACTATTTTCAACTTAAATCAAATTTGAAATTCAAATTTTTTTTTTATATCAAGTCCAAATCAAAATAATAACTATTTTAATAATGATAATAATTATATAACAAAAACTAAAGAATAATCAGCATCTTCATTTGAAGCATTTGAATTAGGACTTTATGGCATATAATTTTTAACTTCCTTTTCCTAAGATTATTCAATTATGGACCGCTTCCAATTCTATTTTTCTTCTTCATGAAATTTGAGGCTTTTGCTGATTGAAACCTTATAAGAATTGATATCAACAATCCTATAATTTACAAAAGTGTTAATATAACCAATGAAAAGTGCAATTGAAGTTTTATGATCAAGCTTACTCCATTTAGAATTTGCTATATAAACATGACAGATTCATTTAAATACTTTTAGAATAGATGGTTTGCCATGAAACCAAATCTTATAAGGAATAGAGTTTGGTAAAAGTTTGGAGAGCAATCTATTTAGTAGATAAATTGTAATTGTAATAGCTTTTACTTAGAATTTCTTAGGAAGCTCCTTCTCTCTACTAAGAGGAACCTAGCTATCTTTATGGTGGTTTTATTTTTCTTCTCACTTATTTTATTTGATTAAGGTAATAAAGTGTTGTTAGATATTGTTGTATACTAAAAGATGAAATAAGTGTTTGGTTAACTCTCTTAACTTTTGTAATACTAATATACATTAGTATTAAACTCTTGTGATACACAATTTTATTATATTTATTGAAAAAATATTTTTATTTGTATTTTATTTAAATGAGAAAAACAAATTGAGACTTAAAATATAAGTTTCTTTTTAAAATAATAAATAAATTTAAAAATGCTTTTCTTTTTATTTTAACAAAAAATAAAAATAAAAAAGAGTTAAATTATAAACATATTTAAAACGTATAATTTTAAAAATATTTTTTTATCCTTAAAAAATAAAAAAAAGGAATTTAAGATTTTTCTTTCTTTTTTTAGAAATTATATTTTTTATTTTTTTAATAATGAGTGTTAATCTTGCACAAATTTTAGATATATATAAAAATTGTTAATATGAATTAGATAAATTATAATATATGTTAAATTATAATTAAATAAATTGATTAAATCAAAAGAGCTAAAAGCCTTATTAACATTTATGAAAGGAATTTCAAACAAAATTTTAACCCACCAACTACTAAGAAACTTCATAGCATATAACTTAAAGAAATATGATGCAAGAGAAAATAAAAGCAATAGAAAAGAGCTAAACTTAAATCTTAGTTAACCCTTTAATAAGAAACCAAATGTAATCAAATGGATTTACAAGACTAAATTAAATGAAGATAACATTATCAATAAGCTATAAAGGCTAGGTTAGTGGCAAAAGACTTTCTCAATAATTAGGGGTGGACTATACAGAGACATTTGCACTTGTAACCAAATTTGACACCATAAAAGTTTTTGTTGGCAATTGCTACCTATAAATATTAACTAGTATATCAATTAGATGTTAAGTTAGTTTCTTTGAATGGTGAATTTCAAGAACAAATCTATATTAATTAGCCAAAAGGTTTTATAAAGCTTGGAAAAGATAATAAAGTATACCTTTTAAAAAAGGCACTCTATAGATTAAAGTAAGCATTTAGGGCCTAGTATTTAAAGATCTATGAGTACTTGATTAGTTTGGACTTAATAAGAGTAACAGTGAAGCTACCCTTTTTATAAGTAAAGATGAAACTTATTTTCTATGTGTTAATGTATGTAAGTGATCTTATGATCATTGGCGACTCACTTAATCGAATTTCCAAGCTTAAGAAGGCAATGAAAACTTAATTTAAAATGACAAGCCCTAGCAATATGAGCTATTTATTTGGCTTGAATATCCAATAATCTAAAGAATTCTTATACATTAAACTAAGTATGCCAAGTAATTGTTGCAAAGTTCAAAATGATAAAATGTAAGATCTCTACCACACCGTTGACTCTTAAAAGAAAGTTACTTAAAAAGGATGAATCAAGTAAAAGTAAATAATGGTTTGTATAGAAATCTTATTGGTTACTTATTTTATCTATTTGCTGTAAGACCAAATATCATGTATTCAATAAATTTACTATCAAAGTTCATGTATTTTTCTAGTGAAACTCACTTTAAGGTAGCCAAGAAAATCTTTAGATGCGTTAAGGGACCATTGAACTTGTTGTGATATTTGATGGCAACAAAGAGATCAATCTAATTGGGTTTATTGGCAATGGCTAGGCAAGATCTTTGGAAGACATGAGAAGCACATTTGGTTATATGTTTTCTCTTGGTTCTAGAGTTTTTAATTGAATCTCTAAGAACTAATCCACTAGGGCATAGTCTGAAGTTGAATATATTACAACAACATTAATAGTGAATTATGCCATTTGGATCAGAAAAACAATTGTTAGCTTGAAGCTAAAACGAACTAAAGCAACCACCATTTTCTGTAATAATCAATCTATCGTAGCAATTCCCATAAATTCAATGTAATATTGAAGAATAAAACATTTTTATGTTAAATTACATTTCATAAGGGAGACATAAGAGAATAGTGAAGTCAAACTAATGTATTAAAACTAAATTTATCTATATATATATATTAAGTAAGAGTCTACATGAATCAAGATTTGCATAATTAAGAAAAGCCTTAGGAATGCAAAATAAAAGTATCAAGGAGGAGTGAAGTTCTAGTTGTATTCTTATTTTGTAGGTTCATTGAAGCTATCTTCCCTCCAAAACCTAAAAAATTGTTATGACAGTTTCAATCTTTGAAGTTTTGGAGTTAAGATTGATTTGTACATTTTGTATTTTAAATATCCTCCTTTGTAAGTATATTGATTAATCATTAATTGATTCAATGTTTAGTTTAAATTTTAATTTTAAATATAAAAAACTGTTAAAATAACAACTATTTATTCAAATTTTGTAATTTTTGTATATAACGAGGATACAAATTATGAAAAAACTAATCCAAGTTAATATTAAAAGGATCTCTTGCCGTTCTCTTTGAATGCTTCTCCTAGTGCCATTTCTTCATTGTTTATCCTTGCTGTTACCTTGCACCTAAACCAGAAGCACAATTCTGCACTTGAATCTTCTGGACGGGAGCCAACAGAGGGGTAACTGATTGGACCAATTGCTTTTGCAGCTCTAATAGTTTCTAAAAGGTGAAGCTTAATTTATCAAATTTTACAGTCACCCTCATGGCGACATAAGGAATAACTGTAATTTATTCTGAGTTTTACAAGCAAAAAATGACAATAAACATAGAAGAAAAATACATTATTTTTATAAATGAAAAAAATATATCTTTACTGAAAGGATCACCCGTGAATGGTATGTGATTTTATAATCTCTGTGGATAGATTTTATAATCAGAATCTTTAATGGCCAATGACAAAACAAAAAAAAACAAAAAAACAAAAACCCTTGAGCCTTAGAGTAGAAAGCACTCGATGATAATTCTGTAAGCAAAAATGGAGCCGAGGTCTGAATGACCCTGAGAATTTTTATTTTAGGTCCGCTTGTATCTGTATTTACCCCTGAATCCCACCAAGTTCTTCAACAGAAGTATGGTGGACCCCAATCCACATACGCTCTGCAATGAGATCAAACGGGCATCGAGGCACTTCCTATAGATTCCCGCATGAAAATACTGAAGAGATCACCAAAATGAGAACTGAAGAAACAAGCAGCCCCATGGAGTTGTCACATCACATGCCCCTCTGAGTCCAATCTATTTTGTTAAATTTCAATATTCAGGAGTTTTTGGGGCTAAGAAATAGGGATGAACTTTATTATTTGGTATGGTACTCGAGTTCGAGTGGTGATCACTGAACCAGAGCTTGTCAAAGAGCTGCTGAACAATAAAGTTGGAACATACCCCAAAACAGCCATCCAAGGTTGTGCAGACAAGTTGCTGGGCAATGGACTCCAGAGATCCCAACGTGCAAAATGGTACAAGATGCGTAAATTTGCAAATCATGCTTTTCATGGAGAAAGCTTGAAAGTAGGTTCTTGTGTTTGTTCTTCATGTTGCTGCCAAAGATCTCTGCAAAGTCTTTGTACGAGAGAATGAAGAATGTACAGTGATTATCGGCAGCAAACAAGTGCTATTGTTTGTAGGGTATAATCTAAGCAGTGATTGGTAAGTGTGGAAACGATGCTGGGAAGATGGAGACTTAGTGGAGCCAAGGAGATCGAGGTATACCAAGAATTCAGGGTCCTGGCACCAGAACTATGTTAAGGACAGTTTTTGGAAGCAGTTAATTAAAAAAATAGGACCATCTGATTTGCAGACAAAGATGGGTGAAATTGTTTCCAGAAACAATTTCAAAGTTGCAATTCCTGGGACAAGCTATAATTTTTCCCTCTCTTCCTTAACAAACTAAAAGGGTTGGTTACGTATACCAGTAAACACTTCAAAAAGGATTAGTAATGTATGCCAGTAAAGAATCAATTGAAGGAGATGAACTAGCACGTCAAGCTGAATTTGGGCTCTTTTCTAGTTTCCATCTTTTAAAACTCCCTTATTTATAACTCTCCCTTTCCACACGAGGGTTAGTTTATGCTCCTTTAAGTGAGTATCACCTTCTTTGGCAGGAAATTTCTGAAAACGCAAGATGATATGGCATGGGAGGGACAGTCAAGAAAAGAGAGAAGGAGGCAAAAAGAATTGAACTTGATGTTTATGGAAACGACATGGTTGGACTACTTATGAAGGCATAACACGACAATGATTAAATGAAGAAGATAACAATTGATGATCTGATTGACGAATGCAGCTCTTTTTAAGCTGCTCGTCATGTAATAGTCACAAGCTCACTTACCTGGAATGTTTCCCTGGCAGCAATTCACACTGATTGGCACGACAGGGAAAAGGAAGGAGTACCTGAATTAATCAGTATTTCTGTCGTGGAATGAATAACAATTGATCGATGAATTGACATTTTTAGATTTGTTTCTCTCACTAAGATTCTTCCCCTCTAACTTTTTGTTCCCAATCTTCTCAATTCTCTGCTCCTTTTTCTTCTAGTTATCTCTCTCGCATTCCTTGCATAAACCCCCAAAATTGACTTTCAGGTTATGCTCCAGATATTGAGAATTAGATTTATATATGCATACACTGTGTACGCTAGTGCTGTGATAAACAAAGTTAATCCTTAGACTTTCAGGCAAAAATGAATTTCTCCAGTGCTTCATCAACTCAGAGGCTCCCCATTGACACGAATTACCTTGTTATGTCAGTGCCTATTGATTGGTCAAAGGATAAAAAACACATGGCACGAATTTTTTTGTTCAATGCTTGTATACGCACATTTCTCACTGTGTTGCCTTACATCCTTGCCAACATTGAAAAATAATAACCAAATTCCATCATCAAGTACATGAAACAACATTATAACAATAATTTTTCACTAGCTAGCATAATACACAATTTAAAAATAGTCCATCTTGTCTGACAAGTTAAAAACATCAAACATTACATTTCCCCTCAACCCTCTATTGAAAGTGTCAGAGAATGGGGAAAAGAAAATTTCTGCAGTAAAAAATGTTCTCATAAACGAAGACCCAAAAAACCCAAAAAAAAAAAGGTGGGGGGGGGGATTGTATTGAGTATTGACCATTTAGTCTTCAGGGTCAAGAGGCCAAAAACTTTTCCTTCATGCGAGAAATAAGCTTAAATTTTTCCTCAGCCTCAACCTGCTGTCGAATGTCAGTCCTTGATGCTCGGTCAGGATGAAATTTCAGTAAGGCTCGTTTATAGGCTGCCTGCACCTGAATATTGAATATCATCATTAATAAAAACAATAGAAAATTCTATGGCTTAACAACATGAAATTTCACCCAAACAATAGAATATAATAGGCCAATGGGTAATAAGACTGTAAAGTAACATTTAAGGTAATGCGCATAGCATACAAGTCAGTACTTGCATAGGCAAATATATTCATACAGTTGTATAGACGGATACTGGGACAAGAAGATTGAATTCCTTAATTGGGAAAAGCCAAGAACCATTGTAGGTAGGTCACATCAGAGATTCTCAGGACTCAATCAACTTATGTAGCATTAACACAAATTAAAAATAAAGACGCACAACCAAGCTGCAATAGTTAGTAACTCACCTCAGGCAATAAGGGATGGCACCCACCTCCAACATGGATTCCCAGGCCGCGAAGCAATGAAGCCATATCAAAGCATGTCATTTCCAACCTGTGCAGCTCCTTTATTACTTCACCACGAAGTCTCTCCTTCATGCTCAAGTTCTCCTCATCCTAAATATAGCATAGAGAAACCAATTACAGTAATGTTAGTAAATTTCCAGAATATATTGATAGAAGAAGGGATAAAAAACACACCAACACACACACACACAGAGGGGGGACAATTTTGCAAGGAAGTTATGTAGATGGTGGGGAAGGCAGAGGAGGAACCAAAAATAAACACACCATCTTTTGAGTTGCTCTCACTTCTTCCACTCGCTGCTTTTGCCTTTTCTGCATGTCCAGAATACGCAAGCATTCAGCTTTTCTTCTTCTCCGCAATCGTTGAGCCTCTTCAGCCTGCAAAAGATCAAAAGAATTGCCGAAGTATTATTATGAGAAAACAATCACGTAGACATGCACAGAACACATGCGGATGCTAGGTCACAAGCAGACACAAATCAGCTTCACTGCTTATCCAGTATATTTTTGTTAACACTGTGCATTTAAAGAAGAAACTAATCAAGGAACAGATAGGTATATTACTGCACCTGGAGTTTTAGTTGTAGCTGCCTGGCTGCCCACTCTTCTTCTACTGCTCGCTTGTATTCATCAGTCTTCTTGAGCTCTTCCCGCTCATTGATTATATCTCTTTGCATATCTGGCACGCTATCAGTAGAAGGAGCACATACCAAATCACTTTCATCACAATTTTTAATATTAGGCATAGCATCAGTAGAAGACTCATTTCTCTCTGGCAAAGTTGAAGTCCCAGGCTTACTCAGTGTTTCATGGCATTGACTCCCACAAAAGGACCTTTCCCATGAATTTATTCTCTCCACAAATTGCTGACCAGCTTTCTCACGAGTGAATATTGGTTCCCCCCAGGAGGGAGTCCTAAATGATTCTTCAGGAACAGCTGTAACATCATCCATAGAATTCCTAACCACTGTATATTCAGAGGATGAAACATCTGATGCAAACTTTTCTCCAGATACTGTTTTTCCATTCTCCATGGAACTGGCACTTTTAAATTGAGCTTTATTTACAGATGAACAATGGAACTTGTACAGAAACACATCTTCGTCTTGAAAGCTGGCTTTCTCACCAACAGAATGTATATTGTGCCTTAGCTCAGAAACAAAATTGCGATCAGTACTACTATGGGTAGACTGACACTCTGGACCACTTTGAGCCCTATTGACATTAGAGTTTCTTTTCAGATGAGCCTTTTTCCAGTGTTCACTAAGCTCCCCAAAAGACCCTTCCATAAATTCACAATCAGAAAAATCACTTTGGGATGAATAACTATCAAATTCAGAGTCCAACCTATTATAATTTCCTGAGGAAGTTTCAATGGGAGAATGTCTTTGGCATTTTGACAACTTGAATGCCGTTCTTTCTTTGTTGATACGCCGACAGCCACTAGCATCTGCATCAACACAATCACACTTATCCTCCGAGGCAAAAGGACAGCTTGAGCTTGAAGTGCCATCACTATCTGTGTCTCCGCCACTCTCTGAATTACTTTCATGGAAATCAACATTATCACTTTCATCGTCATCAATGCATATTATTCCAGGAAATGAAAATCTTTTGCCTTTTCTAAGGACACCAGGACTTCTTAATTTCTGCTGCAAAGACTCGGGAACATCAATGATGATAACATTATCAAACCCATCACTATCAACATCAATAAGCACAATGTTATCAAGATTTTTCCGTGCAGTGCAGCCCTTTGAAGTTTTCTTCCCTGAACAGGCTCTATGTCGAGAATAATCCCTCGGCACTCCCATTCCTGTCATTTACTTTTATTCTCTGCCAAAGAAAAAAAAAAGATATGCAAATAATAGATTAGTGAACTATCACTAGAAGAACAAACAAACAATCAAATACAATATTAACATTAATAACATCCAATATACGATAAACACACCCCAGAGACCGACTCCCCGGATGCCAAATAGAATTAATTCATAGTTATGAAAAGAATCTCCAAAAAATTCATGTCTAAGTAAAGGTCCAAAAACAAAAACCCCGTTCCCAATAAGATTCGAATGCCTCTTGAGTCACAGCTAATTGAGTAGCAAAGTAATTATGCTTATTTACCATCCTTTGGGGCCCAAAAAAAAAATTCAAAAGGCCCAGGACAAAGCAACGAACACAAAGTCCCCAGGATAAAGGCAAAAGGAAATTAAAAAAAATAAATAAATGAAACCATACCCAAAGACTCGATCGTCCTCAAATGAATTAAGAAACATCACAATCATAGCCAAACCCTAATTCTACTCTAAACGCCTCAAGAAAAAAAAAACAACAAAAAAAAGCAAAATTAACCAAAACCCACAACGGAAATTCCCCTAATGAGCTCGAAAGCCACAGATGAAACCAAGAATTCAATCAAATGACGCCCAATTTCAAGTTCCATATTTAAAAGAAGAAGAAGCAAAATTAAACACAACCCACAATAAAATTCCCCGAATTAACTCGAACGCCCAATTCCAAGTCCCATATTAAAGAAAAAAGGGGGAGGGGGGGTGGGGGATCCAAGGGTTGCCATACCTTAAAACCTCACTATGCGGACAAAAGTAATACCTGCTTTCCGCAACCAACCCACGAATTGGAAAAGTGTGAGAGAGAGAGAGAGAGAGAGAAGAGAATAGTGATGAGAAAGTTTTACGAGGCGTCGTGTTTGAAACGGCTTTGTAAAACTTAAGACAAAAACAAACAAGGACTAAGGAACTTTCGCCTTCTTTCACCCCTTTTATTTTTTTTTTTTTAAAAATAAATAATAATAATAATAATAATAATAATAATAATATAATATATATATATATATATATATATATATATATATTTTATTCTTTTAATTGAAAAAACGTAATCACCAAAAACCAATTCTTTAATCAAAAAATACCCCCAAAAAAAATTATAAACACCAATCAATTATACTTTAATTATTATTAAAATTAAAAATTTCAAATTTAAATTCCGATAAAAACTTTATTAAAAAAATAAAACTCACTGTAAAGTCAACCAAAAAAAAAAAAAAAAAAAAAAAAAAATATATATATATATATATATATATATATAGGAAGCTTCCCTAGCCCTAGTACGTGTCTCTGTGGTCGGATACGACGTCGTGCGCACTACAGACGTGGCGGGCCAACGAAAATGTAATTCTATGAGCCCCTGTAGCAGTCTTCTTATTTGTGTGTCACATCACAGGTTATTGTGGCACGTAAGGGAGATTTTCAATTTTATTATTATAAAATGTAGTTGTTTTATATTTTAATAATTTTTTTTAAAAAAAAAATAAAAATAAAAATAATAATTTTATAATAATTAGTAATCTGAGTCAAACGGACCCTGACTCTAAAATTCACTAACTTAAAATTTAATTGCATTCAAGCCCACAAAAATATGGGAGACAAAAAGGGTTGGCTTTTTTTTTTTTTTTTACTTATAGAGTTATTTGCACAGCACTAATGCTATACAGGAATATTGAATGGAAACATGATCAACCTCAAATAGGTTAAATAAAGATGGTTAAGTAATTTCTTTTATATTTAGATTAAAGCTCTTTTTTTTTTTTTTTACAAAATTTTGACAAGTTCCACGTTATTTGTAATGTTGTGTGTCTAAGAATTAAAATGAGCCAAATTGTGCAATTAAAATAATACTCTATGACAAATTTCCCCATTTGATCCAAACGGAATACACAAAAAAAAAAAAAAACATACACTAATTGTTTTGTCTATTTGGATCTTAAAATCAATTTTCTTAATGTAATCTGATTGTTTTTTTTTTTTGAGTCAAAATAACCCAAATGCTTCAAAAATAATCATAGACTATGACTGATAGAAAGTCTTGACTAGTGGCGGAAGTGGACGGTAAAGATGACTTTAATGGCTATGACAACTGCTAGATTAAATATTCACGGCTAGATTGAATGGAAATTTAACGAGTGAACAAAAATTAATTCAAAGGTGAATCAGTCAAAAAGAAATTTAAAAATTTTTAACTATTTTGACTAGCAAAAATATTATAGGACTATATTGAAAAAAAATATTTTCAAGTTTAAAATTAAAAAGGTCTTTTTTTTAGATATATATATATATATATATATATATATATATATATATATATATATATTCTATTTGAGTCAAATACAAATTTTCATCCATTAATTTCTGTTCAAAAGTGGACTCATGCAAAAGAGAAATAAAAAATATAAGACTAACATGATAAAGATAAATATTATGATACTACATTAAAAAGTTCATAAAAATTAAAAATTAAAATAGAAATTATTCCATATTCTCCCCTAGATAAGTATTAAGATATTTTTAAAACTTTGATTTGCGTGTCAAAATTCGACTTTGTTCATTCCATCTCATATTCTTGATACAGATGGTGACAATCAATCATGCCAGCAACAGAAAAATATTGATCAACTTTACTGGATAACGTATCGAGTTCTTAAAAATTGGAATTATGTGATGACACATTTGAATTAAATTTAAATAAACATTTCATCACATTTTTCACATTCTTGTTCATTACTTTTGACATGTTTTTGTTAACAAAAAATACAAAAAAGGATTGAAATTCATATGTAAAAGAAATTAAATATATATAGAAAAAGGATATTAATCGGAAGTGTGGAGAAATATTGTCATTAAAAATAATTTTATCTCTTAGATAAATTGTCATAATGCAACAAATTACTATGACTATCTCTCCTAAACATAATAGTTCTTTTCATTGGTGTGCATTCTACAAGTGAGATAACAAAAATAATACAAACTTATTAAATTCAATAATTTTAAAATTCAAGGTAGAAGAAAAAGGTAAAAATACTTAATTTATACTATTTTTTAAAAAAAGAAAAAAGAGTTCTATTTATAGTATTTTCAGTTTAATTATTTCATAAATATAAATATTAAAATTAAAAATAATGCCTGGCAGTTATAATTGATGAGTTTTCAATAAGAAGATAATAATTATAACATTTTGATTCTTAATAATTAAAAACAGCTAATTTGACTAATACAATTTAAAATGTCTCAAAAAGGTTTTAGATTGGGTGAATTAATTGGTCCATTGCATGGGTTCACATTAAACTTCTCATATCAAGCCTATATTTAGGCTCTTCATATATATGTAGGGTTTTTTTTTTTTTTAAGTTTTTGCTTTTATAAGGTATATTGTCTTATAAGTATGTGAAATATGACATTCATTTCTAATATGGGATTACAATATTTTAAAATACCCTTATTTCTAATATTCTCTTCCATATTTTAAAAGACTAAACTTTGTTGAGTTTTAGTAACAATATAGCACATCATTGGTGCCTTTTGGACTATGAACTAAAGGTTAGAACGTACAAGTTTTGATATTTAAAAGCATAGTGAGATAAGGATTTCTAAGAACCATAATTCCTAATGAATATAAATGAACTTATCTCTATGTCATATTTTTTGAGACAATGCTAGTTAATGCAGGTGGACGTTATAAGGCCATATACACATTTAGTTTTATTTTCAAGAAAGTTTTAAAGATCTTACCTAGGATCTTATAGTAGCGACTTCATTCCACTCTCATATAGTCAAATTTATCAAATGTGCATTCTAATAACACACCACCCATTGGGATTATAAAATCCATTAAAAGTATAACTTAACCTTAAATATTAAAATCATTGCACTATATACACTATAAGAAGGAACTTATAATTTAATAATGCACACAATGTCAATTAGTAACTTGTTATTAGGCATATAAACTTACTTTAAGGGATCTCTTATCACATGAGTTAGGTTATTGTCACTTTTAACCATATTCTATAAACATTAGTTTCATTCCATTTGATATAACTTCCATTAACTTTTTACTTAGTGGTTTAGTTAAAGGATTAGACAAATTCATTTATGAACTTATAAAGTCAAGTGATATTACTTTGTTATTTAACAGCTACTATACTAATTCATGTCTTAAATGGATATATTTATTTTTCCCATTAAATGACTTGCTTTTGCATAAGTAATAGTGGCTTAGCTAGTATAATGCATTGAAACTGATGGTGTTGGTTTCACCCACAAAGGAATATCCATTAGAAAATTCCTTAATAAGTTTGCCTTTATATTAGTCATCTTTAAAGTTATAAACTCATATTCCATAGTGAACTAAGTAATAATTGTTTACTTAATAGATTTTTAGGTCACTACTTCACGTCTAAGGGTAAATACATAACCACTTTTGAATTTCATTTCATTTAAATTAGAGATCTTGTTAGTATTATCATACTTTTCTAATATAGTAAAAAATTCACTATAAAATATACTATAGTTCACGATAGCTCTTAAACATTTCAAAATTCTTATCAAACTATTCTAATGATCATGGTTTGAATTATGTATATATTTACTTAATCTACACATTACATAAGCAATATTGAGATATGTGTAATTCATTAAATAGATCAAATTATCAATAATTTATGCATGCCCAGACTAATATACACTTATACTAGTAATTTTCAACAAGTTTAAAGATGCATTATAAAAAGTGGAGATAGATATGACATCAAAATATCTAATATTTTTTAAGAATTTTCTCTATGTAATGCTTTTGTAATAGAAAATTACCATTATAAACTATAATGATCTTTACTCGTAGAATGATATTTACTTTTTTTTTAAATCCTTTATGTCAAAATATGATACAAACAATAATTTTGTAATGGTTATCAATTGCATATTAGAGTTAAATATAAGTATATCATCAACATTCAAACATATTATAAAACAAATATCATTTTTAACTTTTATATAAATGTAGTTGTCAACACCAACAATCGTAAACCATTAGAAATCAAAACATTATCAAAATTTATATGTTATGGTTTAGATGTTTATTTCAACCTATATAAAGATTTAACGCGCTTATAAATTTTTTTCTTTTATCAAGGAACTATACAACATTTAAGTTGTAACATGTAAATCTTTTTATCAAGATCATCATAAAAAAATGTGGTTTTAACATCCATTTGATTAACAAATAGATTATAAATAGATGTCAATATAATTAACATTCTAATAGATGTAATTCTAGCAACAAGAGTAAAAGTATCAAAGTCATTAATATTCTTCTTTTGTATTTACCCTTTTACTATAAATTTAGCTTTGTACTTATTAATAAATTCGTCTGGTCTATATTTCTTTTTGAAGATCCATTTGTAACCTATGAGTTTGGCATTTGTAGGTAAATTTACTAGTTTCCATGTGTCATTCTATTTTAAGAAACCAATCTCACTTTCTATAACCTTTAGTTACAAATTGGCATCACATGAAAATATTACTTTAATATATATCAAAAGATCATTGTTCACTATAAGAGTGTAAAAATCATCCCTAAACATTTTTTCTTTCCTTTGTCTCTTGTTTTTCCTCAATTTAAGTGTAAAAGAAGTGCTACTAGACACCCTTTATATCTCAATTTGATGGGCAGATGATAGTATTAAATCCTTTTTCATTAGAAATACATTATCAAAAAAAACTCAACATTCTTAGTTTCAATAATAGTGTTAGACTCATTAACCCCACTCTTAATTACAAGAAAATGATATGTAACATTATGTTCTACATAACTAATAAACATGCAATCTAAAGTCTTAGAACTTATTTTTCTTTTCTTTGATTCAAGTAAAAGCACCTATTGCAAAACACTTTCACACTTTCAAATAACTTAAATTAGGTGTGTATCCCTTTTATAGTTTATATAGAGTTTTTCTAGTTTTTTTTATAAGACATTTTATTTTATAAATAACATGCAGAAAGTATTGTCTCTTCTTATAAATTATTAAGTGCCCTTAAACTAATATAACATTCATCATATTTCTTGAAGTTCTATTATTTCTTTCTACTATTCAATTTGATTTGGGTGAATAAGTAATTGTTACTTCATGTAGAATAACTACTTTTTCATAAACATCTAACAACAACTATAAATTATACTCTCCTCTTTTATTTGACTTAAGTTTATTAATTTTGTTTTTTAATTGATTTTCTATTTTACTTTTATATTTGATAAATATATCACATACCCTATCCTTATCACTTAATAAAATACTTTGGTATATCTAGAATAAATAAAAGTCATATAATAATGTTTGCCTACTCTAGTCATGGTATTTTTTAAATCATCTAAAATTGAATACACTAAGTTAAGAAGTTTAATTTCTTAATAAACTGATTTGTAACTCTTCTTAACTAATTTAATCTCAACACAGACTTTACACTTACTCATATTACCATGTATAATTTTAATCAAACAAAGTTATTTCATCTTTTTAATATAAGGATCACTCACATATCCTAATCTAACATGTCACACATAATAAAAATTAATAATATAAGTAAAAAAGGTAGATGTATTTCCATTATTGATAACATTAATTATATTCAGAATAAAAAGTCTAGTTATAATAAACCTTTCTTAAAAATATGTCATTTTTAGATATGATAATTTTGTCAAACTTAAAAGTGACCTTTACTCCAACCTTTCCCAATAGGGACATAGAAACTAAGTTGAACCATATATTTAGGACATGGAGTGCATTATTCAAGGACAATATATTTTTAGATGTGAACTAGATAAAGACTTTACCCTTATTCAAAATAGGTATTGTTCTTGAGTCTTCCATAAAAACATTTTTTTTCTTTATCCCTTATTAGTATGTAGGAGGTGAGTACACTTTTATCTACATATATGTATCTTGTAGTAGTAGAATCTATTGCCCATTTTTTTGAATCAGTGGCAACATTAATTTGGGTAATGATAGCAATAATAACATTCGTGTTCACCAAATTGGCATTAGGTTTAATAGACATGTCATTCCCTTTTTTATGCTTGCATTAAGGGGCATAATGCCCTAATTTCCCATATATATAGAAAATGCCTCTTTTCTTCAAGGTTAGATTATTGGTTTTAGGATTGTTATACCTTTAGAACCTATTATTATACTTCTTTTTATTGTGATAGCAATGATGATCATGATGACACTTATCTTATTTCTTTTATTCCACTATATTTGCCCTTGATGTCATCTCTTTTGTCTTGTCTTCCCTTATTTAGATTCTGTTCTCATCCTCAATCATGATATGCACAATTATATTCTCTAATGACATGTGCTTTCTTTTGTATTTGAGTTGTTATATTCATTCCAAAATTGTGAAAATTTTTTAGTAAGATAACCTATTACATACTCCTTTAGTAGCTTAATGTTCTCATTCTTCAAGTCATCCAACAACTTATGATATTCATTGATTTAATCCTAAACCCTTTTTTCATTAGACATCTACAAATTTAAATAATTAGCAATAACAAACTTTTGTGTATTAGCATTCTCTATCATATATTTTTTGTTCATTTTTTTTCCATATTTCTTTTGCTTCTTTTAAAGAACAACAAACATCAAATAAATCATTGGATAATGTGCTAAAAATGGTGTGATGATAAGCTTTATTAGCTTATTCCTAAATAAGAAACATTTACCATAATTCTTAGAACCAGACATTGATTCGAGTTTAAAGGGAGCAAAAGCAAAATCTAGAACATCTAAAGCTAAAAAAATATATTCTTACAAGTGCTTAAAGCAAGAACTAGCAAACATTTCAATCTTGAAAGTATCTAGCAAGAATCTAGGAGGAACTAAAATTGATTGAGTTTGAGAAAGAACAAAAATAAATTAATTAATAGCAATAATAGTAGTAGATTGACTTGTATTTGCATTCATGATAGCAAAAACAAAAAAATTAACCTTAAGACTATTAGCAAAAGATATAAAAATAGATTAAAATTTAGATACAAAAGAAATAAGCATGCAGAAAAAAGATATTAGTATGAAACATGCAGAAGCATTGTCCTTAAGAATAATTTTGCCCAATAGGTGACAACAACTATCATTCTAGGATACAATAGCACATGCCTACTTCCCACTAGTATACATCCCATAAGTGAGGTAATAGAAATAACACAAGTCTATTAAACCTAACAATTTTAGTATTTAAGGTGCAAAAGGAAGGAAAGAATGCTTATTCTATGTTACTTTTTTTTGAAAAGAAAAAAACCAACTCTATTTATATTGCTTTTAGAGTTTGTTTCTTAATAGCTAATTTTTCAACAGTCAAAAGTGACTAGCTTAATCAACATAATTTGAAATGTTTCAAAAACGTTTTAGGTTGATCCATTACATGGGTTTATATTGTACCTCTCATATCAGATATATATATTTGGTTTGTTGTTTATAGGTAAGGCATTCTTTGGGTTTTTGCTTTTACAAGGTATAAGATAAGTATTATTTTATAATCATATAAAATAAGGTTTTTATTTCCAATATAGAATTGAAGCCCTTTAAAAGATTTTTATTCCCAATAATTTTTGCTTTGAGGATTTGGTCACCCTTTTAATTGACATATGTTTACAGTTTAACTATCTGCTTAAATATACTTTTACGTCTTACTATGTTTTTTGGTATTGGTATTTGATATTGTGTTGTAATTGTTGCATTTTTGCATTTAGTTGAATTTGGTCATGCTTTTATTGTTATATTGTGTTAATTGTACGTGTTTTTGAATATATTTTATTTCTTTTCTTAATAAAAGTGCTTATAAATGTATCAAAAGAAAAAAAATCGTTATAACACTAAAAACCATTAAGCAAATAAAGGGATCTAATCCTTTGACGTAATCATTAAAACATAAAAATAAAATTATCAATAAACTCATGGAAATAAGAATTAAAAGAAACATATAATGATCCTACATCATTTTTATTGGTTGATCAAAATTCTTAAGAAATTTGGCCAAAATGGTGGACTTCCAAATCAAGAAATTTGGCTTAAGAAGTAGAATTTTGCCAAATTTCTCAATTTCGAAGTCCATCATGCTATGTAATTAAGAAAGCTTGTTCATCATGATTATCATTTTAACAAAAGGGGTATAACTTTGACCAGATCAAATTACTATAAACCAAGAGTACCATCATCTCCACAAAAACACTCTTATGTAATGAAAGCTTTTTTCTCTTATCAATCTTATAAGGACATTTAGTGTAAGTTTTTATTTGTTTCTATATATTTAAAGTACCTATTATACATCCTATTAATAAATATTCGCACAATAAAAATACTTTATTTTATCAATTTATTTCTTTTATCATATGATTATTTCTCAAAATGATCTAAAACCTCAATTTGGGGGGTTATTTGACAAAAAGAAATATACTTGACTTATTGGCAATACCTTGGCCAACCTTTCGACTCTTAATTATAGATTTTAAAAAATAATAAATATTGTGATAACATCATAATTTTTAAAAAATAATTAATATCATATTACAAAGGAGAGACGAGAGAGACATATAAAAATATTAAAATGATGAAATCTAAATCATAAAGCACAAAGATTAATTGTTGCTTATGTTTAAGATTTGATTATAATAGTCTCTTACCATTTAATTGTCTTTAACTTTAATTTAGTAAATACCAATATTAAGTTGTACATTTACATTAAAACCACTTTGAATTATCATTCAAAGCTAAATGAGAGGAGCCTATAATAATCTTACCATAATTTCAGTTTAAGTCTAAATAATGGTGAAGTAGTTTGACTATGATTCTTCCTCTTCAAAAGTTAAAATCAAAATTAGTTTACCAAAAAGATACCATGTATAAAAATTCACAAAAATTATTGCATTACACATTAAAAATAATGATATTTTTATAAAAATTTTATTTTATTATAGAAATAAAAATATTGTTTCATATATTTAAAAGATAATGCTTGTTTTATACCTTATAAAAACATAAACTCAAAAAACGTTTTGCATATATATGAATGACCCAAATGTAAACTTGATATGGAAGGCTTAATGCAATCCCAAGACAACCTTGGCTAGTCCACTTTAACCCATAACTTTTTAAACCTTTTAGATTGTATTAACCAAACTAACCATTTTAATTAGCTGTTTTTAATTGTTAAAGCTATTATCTTTATCTTTAAGAGTCATTTTTATATATATATATCTAGATAAAGGTTCTTCTTTTCAAAAAACAAGACTAATCATTCTTTTTTTTTTTCTTGTACCTTAATTACTGAAAATTATTAGGTTTAATATACTTATGTTGTTTCTGTTACCTCATTTATAAGATGCATACTAAGGAAAAAATCTGTCAAATGGTATAAAAATAGTTATTGTAACCTATTATATTGTGACAATTTATATACACAAACAAAATTTTCTTTAAAAATAGTGCATTGATGTACTTTAAATTGATATCTTTTTTTGCATACTTATTTCTTTTACTTCTATTTATAATCTATTTTTGTATGTGTGTTAACACTGCAATCCTCTACTTATAATAAATCAAAACAAAAAGCATTATGGTTATGAGGTCTAATTAGTAATTTAGGTTTGTAACAAAAGCAAACAGTGATATGTTATGATAATTTAAGTGTTATATATTGGCCAAAAATCGAATAAATCATAAGAAAACTAAAATGATTGATGTCATGTAACATTTTTCCCTTGAAATCATATCATAAGAAAATATATTAACGAAAAAGATTGATAAGGCAAATAATAATACAAGTATGCTAATAAAGCCTATTTTTAAAATCAAATTTAAATACTATTTGGATTTAATTAATGTTCGTAGTAATTAAGATATGCCAAAGACAATTAGAAAAGAACTTTAATGGTCATTAGGCAAATAAAACCAAGGTGCATATTTGTAAGTATTAAGGGTTATAATTGGTTAAAGGTCATAAATTTTGTTGACCTATTGCCTATTTAAGTGTTCTCACCCATATGACTCTTAACTTTGCTTTGTTAATAGATGAATGTCCAACTAAGTAAATACATTTTATTTTGGATATAATCATATCAATTTTCTTTTTACATTACTCATTTATATGATCTTATAAATAAGGCATGTTGCATTGCAAAGAAAGCATTAAAGAGTAAAGAAAATTTAAGGCTTTTAAGGCTTTTAAGTCTTTATTAAGGCTATGAGAGAAAAAGAGAGTCATAATAGATAACTTTGAGTATTATGGGTTTTAGGTTATAAAGATGAAAATTTAAATGTAGTATGTAAATCTCTTATTTTACTTTATAATCAATATTCTTTGATTGTTTTTCTCATGGATTTAGTATCTTTGAGATTTGAGTGAACTATTATTTGTAATTTTTAATATTCTTTTATTTTGGTTAAAGAAGGGAGCTAAAGACATAGTATTAACTAGTTAGAAAGTGAATAATACAAACTCCTGCAATATCACCTAACAAAATTTGTAAAGGAATTAAGGGTATTTGATCTAAGAAAACTAAATCTTCTTTAATAAGGTCTAAGGCTACCTTACATAAATATTTGCCTAATAAAAACAAATTGGTCTATTTATTTCTTTCTTCTATTATAGGTCTATATCTCAAAATGATTTTTCTCATAAAATATTTTATTTATTATTTAGTGTTTTTACTACCAAGGATGCATGTTAGTATCCCTTTTGTGCTATGCCCAGCTTGACATGCCCATTAAAAACCTAAATTAGTGAATTAATTAAGTCTAACTTTATACTTTTATTATACTTCTATTAGCTCTAAAATAGGTGATGGAAAATAATGGTATTTTCTAATAACTTGTAAAGAGTTTTCTATCGATCACAATTCTTTTTTTTTATTATTTTTTTTGCTATCACTACTTCCTCACTAGATCATTGCATTAATGGGATTCTCAATGGTAGCAAAAAAAAAAACATGCAATTCTTTGTAGTTGGGATTCTAAAATATGAAAACTAACACAAAAAATTTATAAAAGTGTCTGGAATAAAGAGTTGCCAACTTTACAAAGAAGTTTTTGAAATCTTGATATTTATTATTCACTAACATTATGGAAGGATCTACAAGCTTATTGTGCATCATTATTTTTTGGTTTACAAAATTCTACACCAACCTTATGCTACTATAAATAGATTATGTATTTGTGTTGTAAAAACACAATAATAATGAGAGAAAAATTAAAAAACTAGTTAAATAAGTTATGTGACCTTTTAAGTGTAGTTTATGTGGTATGAGTGTTAAGTGACAAGTTTGTAAGGAAGTGCAATATATTAGTAATTGTGTTGATATAAAAAGTTTTATTTAAGTCTTAGTCTCCACCTTAAAAGTGTCCATTTAAATACAACAATTTGATATCAAAACTTATGGTTTAAGACAATAATTATTATATCACTGATTTATAGTTGAGTTCATAAAGTGTTCACGAATTACTTGTATGCAATTTAAAACTGTAAGTGTCTTGGTTTGGGACCATATGGTAAGATAGATGTCATCAATATAAGGATGATCAAGAAACTTAACAAACAAAATTATGGTGTATGGAAAATATGCATGGAATTATACCTCTAAAGACATGATCTTTAGGAGATTGTGAACAATAGCAACACCACACTATTAGAAGACACTACAACACTAAAGAAATAGAATGTAAAGGTTGGAAAAGCAATGTTTATAATAAAGACAATAATAAATGAAAACATGTCTAAGCATGTCAAGCACAGTATGATGCTAAAAGCTACATAAAACATTCTAGCTTTATAATTTGCTAAAAAGAATGATATGTAGTTTTAACTATTAGATAATGAGCTAATATTCACCATACATTGTAATATGACAATTAGCTAATTCTTTACAAAAATTAAATCAATTTGCTATAAAACTTTGAAATTTGATTCTAAATTTAAAATAAGTGAGGCTAAAATGAGAATAATAATGATTCATAACTTATACTAAAAAAAAAAAAGTTGTTGTTCCCACAATCTTATATGGGTTGTAATTATTGTCAACTAGATTTAAGTATATAAGTAATTTGACATGGAGGGGCAAAAAAGTAAAGCCATATGGAGGGGCAAGAGAGTAATTGAAGTTACATGAAGGGGCAAGGAAGTAAAATCACAACTTTGCAAGAGAGAAAACCCTACAAGAGAGAAAGAGAGAAAAATTGAGACGGCCATAGAAGAGAGGACGAAAAAAAGGAGAGAAAACCCGGGAGCAGCCGAAGAGGGGTGGATGAAGAGAGAAAGAGAGAGAGAGACTGTCGACAAAAAAATAGAGAAAACCAGAGATAGCCGAAGGGGGACTGGACGGCAGGGCGAAAGATATACCACCAAAAAGAACGAACATGGCAACCCTACACCATCGAGTAGGAAGGAGAGAAAAAGAAAAACACAAGCAAAATCAGATCGAGGCTGGACGGTAGAAAGGAGGTTGCAAAAGAGAAAAATCTACACAGCTAAAGAGGATATACAACAAAAACACAAAAACACTCAAAAAGGAGGTGAACGGCCAAATTGAGTGAACGACAAAATCCCATTCGGCTAAAAAGTGAGCAAAATGACAAATACACTATCGGGAGAGCAGAACGACAAAAATAAACAACCGGCAAAAAAGAGAGAGATTCCGAGACAACCAAAAAGGGTGGACGACAGAACAAAGGAAATCTAGTTGGACAACAGAACAGGGGCTAGACGGCAAGAGAAAGAAATAGACGACACAAACGGGTTGCAAAAGAGAAAATCGGAGATAGCCAAATACCAGCGGTCGACAAGGAGACAACACGACAAAAAGGTAGAAAGAGAAATAGATGACACGATAAAAGTGGGTGGACAGCAAAACAAGGGTACATGGCCAAAGCACACTAATGGCAAAAGAGACCTTGGTGAGACAAAACCCTAAAACAAGAGAGAAACCACCTGCTGGACAGCAAGGAGACAACACGGGAGAGCTAAATGCACAAACCAAAAAAAAACGTGAGAAAGCAGTCATCGGGAGAACTAAACACATAAAACAAAAAAAAAACTGTGAGAAAGCAGTCACCGGGAGAGCTAAACAGATACAAACCAAAAAAGGAGGCACCCACCACCGTAAGAAAGAGAAACCCACCACCAGAAGAGCAAAACTAGAAACTCACCACCCTTGGAAGAGAAGAAAACCAGAAATGTAAGGTGAGGGCAAAGCTAGAAACGCACCACCTCTGGGAGAGAAGAAAACCAGAAATGTGAGGTGTGGGCAAAAAAAAAAATGGGAGGAGTGCAGAGTGCAATAAAACCGTGATGAAGGAGTGCAGCAAAACCGTGAAACGGACGGGAGTGCAACAAAACCGTACAATGAAGCGGATGCAAACCAAAAACATGCGTGAGGCGTAAGACCAGCGAAGTGGATGCAAACCCGAAACGTGCATAAGACATAAGACGCCAAACCAGAAGCTGAAGGCAAGCCGAGAGACGTAAACCAGAAAAACCAGAAGTTAGAGGCAAGCCAAGAAACGTGAACCAACAAAACTAGAAGCGTGGTGCAGGCCAAGAGACGCGAAACGACAGACCAGAAGCGTGAGGCAGTTTGTGAGACGTGAAACTACAGACCAATAGCATGAGGTAGGTCATGGGATGTGAAATGGCAGATCTGAAGTGTGAGTACAGGCTGTGAGATGGTGAGACGGTGAAAGCAAGAGTTGTGTGAAACAACCTAAAGAAGGAATTCAAGGAAGCATTGGAAAGAACTCAACGTATTTCCAGATTTCTTCAAGAGAGGTTAGAGAGTGTTGTGGTGGACTGCTATGCGGTAGTGAAGCAGCCTATTCAATTCAATAGAGGCAAGACAAGCTAGAACAAGGGTAGACACAGTAAGTGACACTCTTTGTATTATACTTGCTTTGTATTTGTAATAGTGAAAAGAACAGAGGATTAAAACATCCATTGTAACTACATTGTGAACATCAGGAGTACCATACTGGTATTCTCAAGTATAGTGAATTGTCTCGGTAGAGGAAGAGTTCTTACCACCATGGACGTACGTCACATGAACGGAATCACGTAAATCTCTTGTGTCCTTACTTTGATTTACATTCTGTGTTTTGAATTAAGTTGTGAACGCAGCTAAAGTATCATCAAACCCATAACCTAAAGAAGACCTAATCAAGAACATCCAATCTGTCTAATAGGCAAGGTGTCTGAAAGGTGACTTTGGGGACTATTGTGATTAGTAGGTAACAATAGATCTACCTTAGTCGAATCTAAGAAAGTGTTCGCTTTTAAGAAAAGGTTGAAGTTGTTCACATATCTGCATATTGACGAGAGCGAAAGTATTAAAGAAGTAGAATACTTTGGCTTAAGTTATCAGTGTTTTTAAGGGATATAATACTGATTCACCCCCCTTTTCAGTATCACAGACTAGTAAATCTTAGGGTGAAATTGGAAACTTCAAAAGTTTTATTACTATAGTTAAAGGTTGGCTCACCCAACCTTTAATTAAGAAATTAGAAAATTTACTTATTAGTTAAAAAATTTTGACAAAGCAAATGATAGGAGTTTTAATTAAAGCTAAATAGGAGGTTGCCTTTACTAGCTAAAGGAAAATACATTTTAAAGCTAGTACTTCTATAAAAACAAAGAATGGTGAAGAGGAAAAATCAAAAAGATCATAAGAAAGAAGTCCCTAACCACGAGGAGTTTGATCTCATCGAAATCAAGATTTGTCGCAAAATGAAGATATAAAAAGCACAATAATGAGTGTTATAATTATGATAAGAAAAGGCATTATACATGTGAATGCTAGTCAAAGAATAAAATAGTGCAAAGGAATTTTGTAACCTTTAGTAACGGTTATAAGGCGCCTAATAATAAAGATGAGTTAGATTTGGAAGCATCATTTGCTATTATGGAACCCACAAAAAATGTTTCAATAATTTTTACCACAAAAAAGAAGGGATTACCTTGAATGCCATAATAAAGGAGGAAATTGAGGGCATGTAATTACAACACCAAACTCTAGTAAAGTGGATTATAGCAAGAATTGGATCTTTAACTCAGGTTGCTCTAACCATATGAGTGTTAATAAAGAAAGATTATAAGAGTTATCAAAATATAAGGGCTGAGGTGCTATAATAACTCCAAATAATTTCAGGCTATTAATCATTTATGTTGGCAAGGTAAAGGTTGCATTATGTCGTAGATTTGATAAAGTTTAATTAAAGGACATTTATCATTCCCCCAACATAAGGGAAAAATCTTTTGTTAATAACATAGCTTACTGCTTCAGGCAATTTTGTAATGTTTAGTCCCAACAATTTTAAAGTTTGTAAATATTTAAAACTAATTGGCCACTATTCCTAGAGGCAAAGAAGCAAGATTTTATCCACATAATGTCTATTAAGTCAGCATATGTAGATAAGACAATGAAAAATGAGATAGTAAATCTCTAATATATATGCATGGGACATATAAGGTATCATAAGTTAAAGGTAATGATAAAAAGATTAATACTTAAAAGCCTCCCTTAACTTAAGGTTAGAAGAGATATGGTTTGTGCAAGATGCTAATATGGAAAGACACATTAACTATTATATAAGGATTCATGATTCAGAATTACATAACCTTTAGAACTTATTCACTGAAACATATTTAGCTAAGTAAAACACCTATTTATAAATGGTTACCATTATATAGTGACATTTATAGATGACTATTCAAGGTATATTTAGGGGTATTTATGAAGGAAAAATCAAAAACACTAATAAAATTCAAAGAATTCAAAGAAAAATATTAAAAATGAAGTAAGAAAACAACTCCAATACCTATGCATAAATAATATGGAAGAGAACACCTCAAAGGAATTCACAAAATACTTGAACAAATATAAAAGATGAAGATAATTAACATGTCCCAACATGCCACAACAAAATAGTGCATCCAAAAGGAAAAATGAACATCTTATATAAGTATACATAAGCATATTATATGTTAAGAACATACCAAGGAGATTTTGGTTGAGTGTATGAGAACTATAACTCACTTGATTAATAGACTTCCTTAATCAAAGCTAAGATTTATCTCTCCTTTCAAGAAGTTTTGGAAAATAAAACCCATAATAAGTCACTTTTAAGTCTTTAGTGGTGTTTGCTATGTATTCATGCCTAATCACCCTCGTAACAAGTTTGATAAGAAAGTTGTGTAATGTATCTTTGTTGGATATGATAGCAAAAGGAAAAGTTGGAGATATAATCCCATAACAAATTGAACCTATGTATTATACAATGTCATGTTCAATGAAGCATTGTTATGGTGGTCACCTCATTAGGGTTACTTCCAAATTTAAAAGAAAAAAAAAAGAGAATTACAAAGAATGGTGATGGCCAAGGAACTCCATCACAACAAGCTTTGTAAAGATGGATAAAAAGGAGTAAGAATAAAACCATGGCAGATTGGTGTATATGAGAAGTCTTTAATAAATAAGGAAGAAGAACATATGCAAAAAGAAGTTATATAAAAGGTCTTAAAGGTAAAAGGATTAAAAATGAATATGAAGACCAAATCTAAAATGTGTAAATGTAACTTTAACTATAGAAGGCACTATAAAAAAGTCATTTCCTTTTAAAGAAGCTATTAAAAGTGGCTAATGACAAAAGGCAATAAAGGAAGAAATTCAAGCCTTAGAGAAGAATCAAACTTGGGATTTAGTGCCTAAGCTGAAAGGGTTGAAGCCATTATCTTGTAAATGGGTGTACAAGATAAAATAAAACCTAATGGATTAATAAACAGGTATAAGGCTTGCCTAATTGCTTATGGATTTTTATAAAAATATAGCATAAATTATGATGAAACTTTTAATCTAGTTGCAAAAATCGCAACCATACAAGTATTGTTTGCTCTTGTAGCAATCAAGTCTTAGAAGTTATGGTAAATAGATATGAAGAATGCTTTCCTCTATAAAGAACTAGATTAAAAAATTTATATGCAACAACCATTAGGGCACAAAGATGATATCCACTCATAATACATGTGCAAGCCAAGAAAAGTACTCTATAAACTAAAATAAGCACTAAGTGTACAGTATAGTAAGATTGTTGAATTCTTAGTATAGAGCAGATATTTAGTGCCACATGTAAACTTAAACCTATTTGTTAAAGTTTGAGCTAATAAATTTGCCATCATACTGATGTATGGTGATGATCTAGTCATCATTAGAGATGACGAAGTTGAAGTTAGTCAAATTAAGGAAAATCTCTTAATCTACTTCCATATGAAAGAGTTCAGAGAGTTAAAGTATTTTCTTAGATTAAAAGTGGATTAAACAAAAGAAAGATTGTTGATGTGCAATACAAATATGCAAGTATTTTGCTCAAGAAGTTTAGGATGCTCAAATGCAAGCTAATCTTAACTCCTATTAAAGCCAATGTCAAGCTATATGCCTCAGAAGGAAAAGAGTTACAAAATCTAACAATGTACAAACAATTAGTTGGGACCTTGATTTATTTGACTCTAACATAAATAAACATTGCTTTTAGAGTAGGAGTTATAACTTGGTACATGTAATAATCAAGGAAATCTCATTTAAAACTTGTGAAGTGAATATTAAGATATGTTAAAGGAATATTAGATTATGGAATTCTTTACAAGAAATGAAAAGAGTGTTGGAGGCAATCATAATACTCGATGGTCAACTACTAAGTATGTGTTCAAATTAGGCTCAAGGCATCTTGGTGCAGTAAGAGACAATCAACCACTTTATTATTAATTACTAAAAAAGAGTATAGAGCAACAGCAGTAGCAATAACAACACAAGAAAGTACTTTATTAGTACTTGTCCTAAAGGATTTTTACCAACAAGTTGATTATATAGTACCTTTACATTGTGACAATCAATCAACTATACAATTGGTCAAAAATCCTATGTTTTATATAAAGACAAAGCATATGGAGATCCGTTATCACTTTATGAAAGAAAAAGTCTTGCAAGGTGAGATTAAAATGAAAAAGATCAATATAAACAATTAAGTGATTTATATTTTTACTAAAGGACTTAATAGAAGCAAATTTAATGATTTTCGCTTGCAACTTGGAGCAACTACAAGAAAAGAAACTTATGTTGAGGGAGAGAATTGAAAATCAACATAAGAAACTTGTACAAGTGTTTAAACTAACGAGTTACTAACTTTACAAAAAGGTTCTTAAAGCCTTAATATTCACTGTTCAACATTACCAAAGGATTTACAAGCTTGTTGTGTGCCAATCATTTCTTGGCTTAAAGAATTCTATACCAAACTTATGCTATTTTAAATAAGTTGTTTGTGTGTATATGCCCTTAAAGCATAAAAACAATAACAATAACAATAACAACAAGTGAGAAATTAAAAAGCTAGTTAAGTGAGTTAAGTGGCTTTGTAAGAGTAGTTTGTGAAGTGTAAATGTTGAGTGACAAGAGTTTATGAGTAAGTGCAAGTATTAACACTTGTGTTGATAATAAAAAAAAATTATTTAAGTCTTAATATATACTTTAAAATTGTATATATGAATACAATAAAGAATAATCATGTAATGACTACCTAATTGTTCCTACCAAAACAATTTAGTACTCCTATATTCTAAAATGCCAACTAAGAATTGGTTCTTTAATTGACCACAAAAAACAAAATAAAATAAAATAAAATAACACAACAATAGTTATAAATCACATCTATAATCTACTACAATTAGATTTAGAGTTGCACATGTGACTAGAAATTATTGTTAAGGCCTAAACTACTTTAAAACTAAACTTTAAAGGATCAAAAGTATTTTATAAGATATTGGCTAGTCATTAAGAAATACACCCAATAGATAGTTATTTTTTGTGCGAACAATCATGAGAAAGTGAGTTTCATTAGTAGTAAAGACAACCTGTACTTTCTTTAATGTCAATCTCTAGGTTTTACTATGTGTTCTAATCTAAGGCCAAAGACTACTTCCAACCATATATTAAAAGAACTTAATATGGGAGAGTAAAGACCGAACAAGAATAAAAATAAAATAAATAAAATAAAAGGGACATAAAATACAATTGATTTGTTATAACTATGATATAGATATAGTTGCCTAGATACTCTACCTCAATATGCCTTTTGATGTATCATAAAACATATTCATTTGATATATAAAACCTTATTTCCTCCTTAACATCTCTTCCTCCTCTCAAATCTTATTCTTCAATCTCCCTAAAAAGGATAAATAATTGGTAAAAGTTAAAAATTAAGCATAAAGTGACATGTCGTCAATAAAAATTCCATTATTTTTACTAATTTGTATACATAGCGTTTAAGCTATCTTGTTGTCCACAATGACATGCTCTAAGCTATCTTGTTTAATTTATTTTTTTATTTTAATTAACATTAATATTATTGAAATTATATTAATTTGTTTATATATTATATTATATTTTTATTTATTATAGTTATTTTCGTTTTATCTTTTTATTATATGTATTACTTACTGGATGCATTATTATTTTATGTTTTTGGTTAACATAATTCATCCCTCTTAAATGATTTTAGGACCATCAATTGCCCTTAGGGAAAGAGTCCCGCACGTATCATTGAAAGCAGGCATTAGAAGCATCGCACAAATGGAGAAAATTAGCGATCTATTGCCCTGGATTTTTGGCACATATGCAAAGGAGAAGCAGGAATGGGTTTTAGAAGGCGAACAAATGAGTACGTTTATGAGAGAAAGGTGGGAGTTTTGGTAAAAGAGAACCATAGCTTACACACACAGAGTTACAGAGCAGCAGACCAGAGTTTCAGGTTGCAAAAGCTCTCACCTTTTATCTCCAACCATCCGATCTGGATATAAACTTGTGCCATCTCCCATTAGGGATCCTCTAATGCTACTTCTCCACCCGTATTCCAAAATAAATTATATTGGGAATCTAGTACCCACATGCAGCTGGCAGAAAAAGGACGTGCAAATTGGACGAAAGCTGATCGAAGTTGGACCACATCATCACATGGTTCGTATTTTATCTTTAGCTTGAACCCTCTTCTGAAAGTCAGATTAGATAGATTCGAACTACCACGGGTAACAACCCCCGATTGAAATTAATCAGGCTTTCAGACAGGAAAACCAAGTTTATTGGTGATTCGTATCAACTTCTCGTGTACCTGTTACGGATAGGCTCGAAGAACCCACCATTCAGCCTCGGATAAAAGCACCCCACCCACCCCCCGCCCCCCCAAAAAAAAAAATGTATTCAAAATCTAGCAAAAGAAGCATCCGCCAAATGGGAATACCATTTTTCGGCCCAAATTGTACTGCAGTTTTTTTAGGCCGGGTGGGTCCAAAGTGGCTTTATCTGACTATATATAAGGTGTGATTTAGGTCAATTAGGTCACATCTATGCACATATAAATTAATATGATTTCACAAACCGAAAAATATTAATAAACAATTAATATGATTTCCTATAAGCTGACTTAGGTGATTTAGCAAATTTTTAGTTCTAACAGTAACGTAGGGATGGTACGTATATTCAATAGAGTCAAAAATAATAGTAATAAGCACAACATTCACAATTAATAAATATCTTTTTTGTCCAATAAGATTAGGAAGAACAGTTATGACCAAATCGAAACTTAAATCTAACCAACGAGAAAATAGTTTGGTGGACGTAGACTAGACCAAACTGATTATAATTACTTTGACTTTTAAACTACTTTAGATTCATATGGGTGTAATAGTTGACCAAAAACAAAGTGACATTTCGGCAATTAATAAGATTACAAAATAACAAAGAAAACATTTTTCACTTACTCATTAATACGATATTAATTAAGGATGATGGAAGTCATCGATATAAATTACTAAAATCTTAAGCTACATACACTGGAACACCCACTCGCATAATATTTTTAAACAGAAACACCAAATGACCAATTATTGATCACAACACATGGATGTGAAAAAAAAAAAAAAATCCACTCAGAAGTCAAAGCCACTTGTCACCATGACATACATGGTCACAACAAACTACAATTTGAAGCACCCAGAGGCTTAAAAATGTCAACAAAGCTCATGCGGAAGGAGGATTAATGGGAGGGAAAAGGAAGGGAGGCAAAGGGAAGGTAGGAAATGGAGGAATGTGAAAGGACGTGGCAATGGAAATACTTAAGGGATTCCGGGAAACGGTGGTGCGAATGGGATTCCCCGAAATGGTGGTGCAAATGGAAAGTTCTTCATATCTCCCGTGTATGACCTTGTCTCGACTATGCCATCATTATTATTTCCAAAATTCCCATTTCCTTCTTTTGTTTCAATTCTCTCGAGTTGGCGAGCATCAATCCCTACAGGTGCGAGACCCCAGACTACAATTAGGCATGCTAAAACTGTGAATATGAAGAACGCCCTTGAAGGAATTAGAGGAAAAAAGGCCATTGATCAAGTAAGAATGACAACTCTCTTCCAAGTTCTTAACGTTTGACCTGGCTAGAGATGTATGCTTTGGTGTGTGTGTGTGTGTGTGTGTGTGTGTGCATACGTAGAGAGGGCGAGAGAGAGAGAGAGCTGCGAATGACATTGTTGTAATTAATGTAAGAAAAGGCTATTGGAACTCAAAGCCTCTTGGTGGTCATGCCAACCTCCACCCAAAGAAGCGTTGGGGAGAGCAAAAGGCCTGGCTGGGACGCACATTCATTCCGGCCTGCTAGCTAGTTACCACCAAGAGATAGGGATTGAATGCAACAATTGAAACGAGCGCCAGCAGCCTAATGCTTGATCAAACTTTAAATATATATATATATATATATATATATATATATATAAAGCAAATATTTATCGAGAACTATCTAATATTTTTATTTTATTAGGATAATAATTTTTTATTAATTATTTAATTATTTATATATAATTCATATCATGTTGCGTATCTTTAATTAAAAAAAATTCAAAGGTTAAATCAAAAGTATAATAATTCTTATGCAAAATACCTTAACGATCTTAAGTAGAATGCTCTCCCATCATTATTTCAAGACAATAATATTTTTATTAATTATTTAACTATTTTCAATATAAGCTATCATGTGTGATCTTGATTAGAACAATTTAACAATCAAATCAAAGTATAATAATTATTATGCAATATATTTTAATGATTTAAAGTCTAAGAATTATTTACATAATAATCATATGAGTAATTTTACAAATATACAAGTAATATTTAATATAGAAATATTTTTAACAAATTAATTAAATCTTCTTATTCATCTAATAAAAATTAAAATGTCTATTAGTATTTTTATACTCCAATATAGGAGATCCATTGTTTTTTTTTTCTTTTTCACAAGAAATAAACATAATATGTTTTAGTCTCGCAATAATATTGACGTCTCATTCCAATAACACATTACTTAAGAATATTTATGAATAGTACTTTAATATAATAAGTACAAGTTTTTATAATTTGTTAATAATAATATCATGAATATAAACAAATACTAAGGATAAATATATCTTTATTAATAAATTACATACATTAAATATTCAATGTATATACATATAATTAAATCTAAGAGAAAGTTTTAAGATGTTATTTATTTTGCCGCTTGAAGACTTCTCCTTTATTCATGAATTAAAGAAAAAAAATAATTATTTTTGTTTTCTTATGAAAAGAAAACAATATTAAAGATTTTAGTCTTTTTTTTTCTTTTTACTTTTGTCTTTAAAAGGAAAACAATTAAACACTTTCATTTTCTCCTAAAGGAAAACAAATTTAAATATAATCCATAATAAATTAATTGTTGGAATTGTTAAGAGGATTTGCCTCTTTAACAATAAAACTTATTTAGGTGATTCTTAATAATCTAATATCTTATAAATTCTTCTCTTTAAAGAAATTAAATAAAAGCTCATTTAAGTCCTCTTAATAATTTAAAATCCCTTACATTCTTCTCTTTAAGAAATTAGATAAAGAACCAACCGATCTAAACATTCATAAATTCTCCTCTTTAAAAAATTAAATGAAGGTCTATTTACGTTCTTTTAATAATCTAAAGTCTTATAAAGTCTTCTCTTTAAGAAATTAAATAGAGATTTATTCAATTTACTAACAAATTTGAAGTAATAAAAACAAGACTTTTTATTTACAAATAGTTTTATTTACATGACATTATGTACCTTATAACCTTATATCAATAGTTTTCTTTACATGGCATTATCTTACAAATAAAATAATTAATATCAAATAAATAAAAATGCTTGATATAAACTCTTGTGTGCACTAATTTTAGTTTTCTCTCTTTAGTATCGACCCATAATAAAAATCTTATACTAATTTAAAACTTTAAAATAGATTAGAAAAATCAACATAATAAAAAACTTCTTATTAGTTGACTTTAGCTAATAAAGATGTACTACTCACAACCTCAAAAAATATTTGTATTGAATAATATCTACTAAAAATACGACTTATGCAATTCCTAGGAAAGGATGATGCTTGAGAATATCCCTAGTGAGAGAAATGTTTATATTTTCCATAAGTTTATTCATGGTGAAGGATACTTTCCATAGACTAGTGGCCAGTAGTAAAATAATGCTGTACAACAAATCTTTGAAGAATGTAAAAAATTCCTTTACACAAATTCTATTTTTCTGATGCTTCAACAATGAAAAATTTATTATAATGAAAACACCTATTCACAGGAATTTATTCCCATTAAATTGAATTTTTTTACAAATTATATTTTTGCTAATTATGATTTTCAATTTTTTAGATGCCATCGGAAAGCTTACATCCATCGGAGACAATGAAACAATTCAATAAAGCGAAAAAGAAACACCCACAAGGCTCAAAAGTCTCCAAAGGGAAATTTACTTAACACCCACCATTGGTAAACGAGCTCCCAATCAACAATCCCCATGTAGAGAAATTTTTGAAAGAAATGGCACGCGATGACAATAAGGAGACATGCTACGGAGGAGGAGCAGTTGATTACTTCTTTCACCGCAGTGACTACAAAAAGGTGCCCACGGTACTTCGCTAAAGCTACGAAGAGGTTATCAGCTCGCGACCTATATGCAATTTTTGCAGGCAATTCTTGAGTGGCATGATAACAAGCTCCCATCATCGAATTACGGGAAATAATTCGTCCAATTTTGCAGCTGCAAATATCAAGCAAATCATAATGTGGAAAAAGGTAGGAAATGGTCCCTGGAGGAAGAACTATTACGAAGCTGAAGGCATGACAGACATACACAATTCGCTTGTGTCAAGTGTTCCACTGAATTTGAGCTATATAAGATTCGGTTTCTTTCGCGTAGATATCAACGTTGTAAAACATCCATGTTTGTTGAAAATTATTACAGGAAAAAACAAAAAAAAAACGAAAACAAAAAAAATGTAAGAGTGTGCACAAATTAACTTCTGATCAAAAAATTCTAAAAAAAAAAAACAAATAAGTGATTCATAAATTAGAAAGGATTAGAATCCAAAATATTAAATTTTTTATTTAAAATTTTTAAAATATTAATAATGATAATTTTCACAATAATTACACATATTGTCAACTATTTGGATATATAATAATATTTGTAATAGTATCTGAAACAACAAAATAATTAGAATATATCATAATATTTAACCGAATTTAAATTAGAATCTCTCAAGAAAAACTCATAAGCCTGTATATCGTTTTGATCCGACCTTAATGTATGTATGTACACCTATATATTGCTAAAATTGAAAGAAACTTCACTTTATTTATGTGAAAATTTCTAATAAATTTGTAAATTAGGGAAAATTAAAAAAGGGGAAAGAATTGCTCAGAAAATTTCCTCTTCATTTTCTTAAAAAGGAAAAAAAAAATTCTACATTCACATATTTTTCTTACAAAAAAATATTTCCAAGTTACTAATTTTATTTTCTTAAAAAGGAAAAAGGGGAAAAATATTCCCACATTTATCTTTTTTATTAAAAATAAAAGTTTGTTTTGTTTTTCTTGTTTTATTTTTTCAAAAAGAAATAAAAAACTTAAATTATGAGTTTTTTTTAAAATGATTTCCGTTAAATTTCATCTTTTTCTTAGAATAATAAAAGAAAATAATTCTCTAGAATTATTGATATTTCAGTAACTGTTTTTCTCAATTTATATTAATTATAAAGCAAATTTAATTTAAACTAAATGTAATTAATCTTAAAATTTTAATTTTATAATTTTGATACTTTTTATTAAACATCTAAAACTTGTGCAAATGCTCATTTTTATATCTAGAGTGTGTGTATATATACATATATAATTAACAATAAAACCATTGATTAGTAAAACATATATAATTAACAATAAAACCATTGATTAGTAAAACATACATTAGGGGGTCAACTCTTCATGAATTATTTAATGATATTCACATCCAAGCCCCCATCCTCACTCCCGGCCAAAAAAATAAAAAAAAAAACAAACAAAAAAGAAGGGAAAAAGCAGTTGGATGATCTTTTAATTGCAAGATTTGGCAGTCTTTTTTTTTTTTTTTTCTCTCCATGATTGCCAGCCTAGCCGCGTTTTGGAAATTTTGCCTCATTGCCACGCTAAAAATAAGCCATTATCTATTGTAGAATTGCTATTTTTTATGGCACATTTAAAGCGCTGACCGCTGACGAGTCCAAGATAACACATTGACCGATGCGGTTCTACATTCATTTCATTTTGCTTCGTTGCATTTTCTTGCAAGGTTCATGTACGTATGTGAAATCTCTAACTTGTCAACAAAAAAAAAAGGAAAAAAAAAAAGAGTTTGGCCCATCAACTGACAAATCGAGGGGATTAGGAAAGTAACATGCTGAAAAGAAGACGGAATAAGTCTTTAAAAAACAAAAAAAAAAGAAGCAAAAAGCAGAGATTTTGTGATGGGCAGATCTTCTGGTTGTATCCAAATTTATCATGCGAAGTTGACGTGGATAATGAAAATACTAGACGACAAGAACAATGTCTCACAAAGTGGGCAACGGTTGCTATCCACCGGAGAAGGTCTAAGCCTGCATTATTGATTCAAACACAACCTAAACTTAAATGTCTTGCTTCCGCTTCACTCAAATCTCAATAGGTTGGAATTGTTCCCGTTGGAGGCCGTATTTTAGGCTCTTTTCCACCCTCATTCCAATTCATTAAATCTAATCTAATCTTCATGAAACGTTTGAAAGTGAAGAGGCTAGGAAACTAGAATATGGCCAATTTACCCCCCGCCCTCATGGTCCAACGGTGAGTTCTAATTCAGACTAGGGTTTTCATTACATGGACGCGTTCACGTTCAATTGTGATGCCAGTGTTTACTTGTGATCGTAACGGGATTGCAATATCACGTCACAAACTTCCAGGAGGAGTGTCTCTGCCCCAACCTTTTAAGCTAAGCTTGTAGTTGGATTAGTAGCTTTTCCGGCTATTTCTCTGGTCCAACAAGATGATGCATCCAAAATGTAAACAGGCCACCACTAGATCAAGCGTCAAGTAGCAACTTAATTTCCATCCAAGCCTTTAAAACACTGGTCTTGACAAGGACAGAAAAGTCAAACAACCCCAAATTGAAGAGTGGCCTTCTTTTTTGGATTCGCATAATCTGCCTTTGAAACTTCTGGGGTGGGATGACCTCAGTAGAGTGAGGGCAGCCACGTGGCGACACCCCGCAGAACTGTAACAGAGGAAGCAATAGGAACAGCAGCACCACCAATTTCTGTTGGGGACGACTAGGAATAATTGCGCATACAACTCAACAAAAAGGAGATGCATTCCGTTTCTCCCCCATGCTTTGTTCATCCACATTTTGTTGAATTGTCCGCTCTTAAAGCTCTCTGACCCTCTCTTTACGGATAGAATCTTGGTCAAAAAGAACATTCAAAAGGGATGGGTTTCAATTGTACACGAAGGATTTCACTGGACCATTACAATATAGAAAAAGAAAATAAGCACTCTCTAGTTGATCAAGAAGTCTGGCCCTTGTTTAGAAACGTATGCCCCTTTTCCAAAGCAGTCTATTTTTACCTATTCCAGTAGGACAAAAGCCAAAATGAAATTCAATCTATATTTCATTCATATTCGAGATGACACAGATCAAAGGGCTAGAGGATGGACCACATTAGAAAGACTCAAAAAAGAAAGAGAGAAAAAAAAAACAAACAAACAAACAAAAAAGTTGTGCGTGGATCTTGACAATAGTACCATGTTCAAACCGCGTCACATGGGATGTTCAAAAAAAAAAAAAAACATCACATGGGAATTTGACAAAACCAAACCCATCTCTGTTTTATATATATATATATATATATATATATTTTATTTTTTTTCAAATCAGAGGATTGTTTAGGGACATAGGGTCTCTGAAGTCTTGCATTAACTCTGCTAACCAGAGTTAGTAACCAATCTCTCGTTGGCTGTAACTATCAGACCGCAATTTCAAAGGTTCTTTGGTATCAAATCATGAATAGCAAGCAGCAATACAATGGCCGCCACCAACTAGCTGTCCAATTACCTAAAATGAAGGGAATTGTTGTGATGCAGCGTTGGGTACCTTCCTCCACCAATAAGTAAATGGACACGACATCCATTGCTTTCCAATGAATCATCCTTCCTAGCATATCACACTCTAAATTATCTATAGATCTCTGGTTTAACACAACCGGTGTGATGGGAAAATTTAATGAGGCAAGAGAAAAACTATTAAATTTATATTTTTATATAAATTATTTTTTTAATAAGTTATTGCATTTGAATTAATTTTATGTTTGTTGATAATTAAGAACATAAATGATTCCTTTCGTATTTCATTACTCTCTTCTATTCTATGGCTGCAGACATCATCCAAAATTGAGGTCAAAACATAAACATCTAGTCGTGCAGGGACAGCCGGGTCAGCCAACACATTGAAAATGACGAGACATGTGAAGAACAAGCAAAAAGAGACCATACATGCAGTCAATGGAAGCAAAGAATTAATAATCAAGAGGAAGCAATCGTTAATTAATTATGTACAAGATTTTAAACAGACAGCTTCCTGTGATTTCCTTGCTTTCGTGGATCCAACCATCCAACACGATATTGGATCCTCACTAACAGATGATGGGACAAAGGGGACTTCATGTCACACTTGCTAATGCTATCAAGGCTCAGATGGGGGCATCAATGTACACTGTGAATGAGCTAAATGTTACTCAAGAATAAGACCTAACCAATCCGAAGTTGACAAAAGATCTGGGCTTGAAGAGGGCACCGAAGAGAAACCCTGTGGATGAATCTTGGGATGTTGCCTTTGAATCTGCGGGACTGCCTTTTACTTTGAGTATAGTCTGGCCAATTGATTGTCGGATGGAATCTATGGTCTTAGCATCAACGGGATACCCTGATGCATCACGAACATAAAATGTATTGAATGCCTTGCCTGCTCTAGTTGTTACTTCTGCTCTGGTGACAGTGAGACTATTTTCTCGAAAAATCCGAGTAACTTCAGAGAGCAGGCCAATTTTGTCTGTAGCGCATAGTTCAAGCTTCAAACCCTGAATCAGGAAGAAAATAATTAATCCCCCACATAACAGACAAGCAACTCAAACAAACAGCCAAATAACAAAAGCAAACCACCTAGCCATTGTATTTAGTTGTTCTTACTGAGTGTGACTTATGTTAGTACTGTAAGTAGTCCTTTTAAGCAAAGCACGTCCACACAAGCAAAAGAAGACATTCCCAACAGAATCAGACTTACTATGGGACAAACTACAATTAGATCTAGATATGTGCTGGCAAGTTTGCATCCTGCAGAATCAGCAAGCCATGGTGGTTCAAGTATCCCGACATTAGACTAAGGTAATAATCTATTTCGATTCTTCATTCCATATACAAACAAAATAAAGTAAAATAAAATATTAATCACTTATGCACACACAGCATAAGTAAACATATTATACTGATTTAATCACTCCATAGTGCACTCACCTCACAAACTCTTCTTTCAATAGCGGCTTCAATGCACTGTATTATCCTTTGTCTCTCGGCATCTGACTTCACAGGGGATCCATCTACATGCTTGATGTAATATTCCTACAATAGCATCCATAAATCAACAAGCCAAACAGAGACAACTCAACCACATTCTATTCCCAAATAAATCTAAGGAGATAAAAAGGGAAAAATGGACTACCTGATAAGCTTCTGGACCTTCAGCATCAATATTAGCATGAAAAACTACATAATCCATGTCTGTCAAAGTGCAAACTGTATCAAAAAGGAGTTTTGGCCTATCTTTGCTCCTTATGGTCACTACCGAGTAGTCCCTATCACACCAATTAACCACGTTTACATCAGGTGTTTGCTTCTCATCCAAGACATCACCATCTTCTCGTTCATAATCCCTATCAGCAAACATCATCTGATGAAGCCTTCTATCGGTATGGGTCACCCCATAAGACAATACAGTCTTAGCTCCTCTGGATTGGTTACTACCCCTAAGTACATTGCAAAGAAGGTCCTTAATCCTAGATAGCCGCTCTAGATCAGTAATTGCAGACCCAGTTTCCTCATCAGTTACTTGCATCACGGCTGCAGCCCGTGCATTGTGCGTCCAGACCTCTGCATTCACTACATTGCATTTTAGGTGGGTCAGCACAGCGCTCACTTCAGACAGCAGCCCCGGCCTGTCACTTCCTGTTAACTCAATTGCTGTGTGGTCCATTGATGGCTTAACACCAACAGATCTCATGGAAGATGTGAAACATGATTCTGGCCCCAAAGACTGAAATTGTCATCATAATAATCAGATTGCAGGCTAAAAATGGTAAAAAAGAGGACCAGAGGTAACATTAATGACAAACCAAGGACTAACCTTTTGAATATAGTCAAGGATAGCATCATCAGTAATCTTATTTCCATCTTGATTTGTGACATTGAAAACTGGTCAGGGAGGAAACAGGAAAGTTCAAATCAACTATGTTATTCAGGTGAAAACTTGAAGGGAACAAAAGATAAAAACTTACCATCCATGAACCAACCCCCATCAGAAGAAATGTATGCTTTGGTTATGGTAAGGTTAAGATCAGCAAGGACTTGCACTACTTCAAGAAGCATCGCATGTTTATTTGCACTGTCTATCTGCATCACAAAATCTAATCAGTAGCATGGAGTGGGGCGCGGCGGGAGGGGCTAGACCAAGAGGGAAATGAAAAGGAGAAGAAGAAAGGAGAACAAAGACATACCCTTATCACAGTGGCATTCTTGCAGGCCTCATTATCAATCACAACCCTAAAAAAGGAGCAGTGAAGAGAACACGCTTAAACAAAGTCGCTTGAATTTTTAAGGTGGCTTTCAAAAGAACAGCAAAAGATGAGATTGCCTACCTGGGTGGGTTCAATCTTCTAAAGAGCTTCTCATATTCATCATCCATATCATTCGAAAAGCTCATGCTGACCTCTGCAGAAACAAAATTAATTAAACGCTATGAACATAAAAAAGAAAACAACCAATACGGCATTTAAGTGGTTAATTAAGCATCATGGTCAATAAACCAAAAGCCAAAAGGGAGTCCAAGGAAAAAAGAAAAAAGAAGACAAAAGTTATATTTATTATTCAGCACATCTTTAACTTGTCTGAAACAAATGGTAAAGGATATTACAAAACTTGACACTTTTAAACATGTGGGATGGGAAAAATTAGCCAGTGAATGAAAGATATAGAGACAGAAAGATAGAGTAAACTTCAAGCACAAAAACCAGAACCCATTAAGCTCGGCAGACTTTCAATTCAATTAAGGATCACGGAGACCACATGATAACTAACAAAAGCCATTCCCAAATCCTAAAAAACGAAAAACAATGAATCAGACCTAACACCCATAGGCCACCCACCAGCAAAATTAAGAAACCAAAAAGAACAATAACCAAGACCCCAGAAGACCAAAACAACAGAACGGAGTCAGCAAAGTTAAAACAATCAAAAACAGCACTGGAAATTGCGAGCACACGCAAGAATCAAAGGAGAGAAATTGGCGCCTACCCAGTTCCAGATTCTTGGCAAAATTTGAAATTTTAGGAACCCACTAAACAGAAAAAGCCCCCCTTGGTCCTCTCAAGGCCGCCACAATAATAAGAATAGGAACTTCTATTGTCTATGCACAAACATATCCATATGAGATATATATATATATACACGCGCACACACACAAGGATAGAGATCTTCAGCGCACGCACGCACGCACACACACACACACACTCTCTCTCTCTCTCTCCAAGCAGAAATAACAAATGGGAATAACAATTAGTGATTATTACCACACCAACCCGACAAGATACTCCAAAAACATGCAAACCTATGAAAAGGAAAAACAATTAAGAATGTACCCAAAAATCTCTCGCAGGGCATGCTTCCTATTTCGGTTGCTTTCCACATCAGTAATTTTCAGTACCCGCAAGGTGAAAGGGAACGTTATTTTTAGAGGTCAATTGAGAAACGGGCGGGTCAAATTCTTTCTTTCGGATCTCAAACTAAAGTTTCTGATTAAATTTATCTATTTTTTTATAATTAAATTTTTAGATACATTAAATCTCAAATTTAAAATTTAATTTATTCAAATTTTTTAAACTTAAAAATTATTTTTTAATTATATATATATATATATATATCGTTCAAATTTTAGATATGTGTAAAAAATTGTTAGTACATTAGAATAAATTAAATGATATATATATATATATATTAAAATTTTAATTTTATTAAAACACTAAAAAAGATTATAATTAACTATTAAGTGAATTTTAAATTAAAATTTGAATCAAATAGTTAAACTAGTATTAAAATTAAGTAAATGTTTTCACATGAACAAATTTAATATATTTATTGAAAATAAATATTTAGTTGTATTTTATTTAATGGAATAAAATAAAAAAATTTTAAATCATGAATATTCTTTAAAAAAATTGAAAATAAATTTGAGAAAATAAAAGGAAAAAAATTAATAAGAGAGTTAAACTAGGAATATTTTTTCAAAAGAGAAAAATTAGAAATAATTTCTTTTCTCGCTCTAAAAAAAGAAAAATTAAGCATTATTTTTCTTTTTTAAAAGAATATTTTCTTTTTATTATTTTTAATTATGATATTTGTATTGTGTGAATTTTTAATATATACAGGAAATCATTAATATGAATTAGAAAAATTAGAATACATATTAGTAAATCAGATGCATATTGAAATCATAATACTAATAAAATACCATATATTAACTATTATGGAAATTAAAAATTCAAATAAAATATTTAAATATTATTAAAATTAAGTAAATAACATAACACAAATATATCCAACTTTATCTCATATTGGGTAATATATATGGGACGTGTCCTTGAAATGGTTTTCCTTATTTTGTCTAGCACAAATTATTAAATGGAAATTGGCATCCGAAACTACTGCTGCGGTGATAATAATATGTCGATTGAACTAAAGGGCTGTTTGGTTCAAGACTTTTCAATTTGAGAATATTATGAGATTTTTGATATTTGGTAAACGGAAATCTCATCTTCATCCCTTTGCTTATGCAAATAGAATTTTCCAAAGTATGAGAATCACTATTCCCGTCTCTTAGATAATCTTATTTCTATTTCTCTCTTATATATACATATTTTTTAAAAATAATAATAATGAAAAAAAATTAGAGATTATAAAATATTTAAATTATCAATTAACGAATGACTATTATTACAAATTTAAAATATATTTTTTAAGTGTATGTAACTTTCGTGTAAACTAGATTCAATTATTAATATGCTTAAAGAAAGTCCGAAAATGAAGTGTCGGTCACAGTGTCAAGTATGCTGTTTTGTAGTTTGGAAATAACACAATTGCCTCCTTCAAACAAATGAGACAAATTGTTATATTATCAAATTTTGCTCAAGCATTGCGCAATGAATCGAGGAGCCATGCGGCCACAAGTTGCTTCTTAGAGAGGAATTTCAATGGCTACATGGCAATCATAACAGTTTGCGAAGCTATTGACTTCAAATTTACGATTATATTGCAAACAACAATCATCATCTACACATCCTGCATTTGTGTCTTGTCGAATGAACTGTAGCTTTGAACATTATGACAGGAGGAAACTTTGTAATTCAGAGAGTTGCAATTTTGGTTTAATAATATCTTTCTTTTTGTTTTTGTTTTTGTTTTTGTTTTTTTTTTTGGCCCTTATGCTACATGCAAACAGATACTCTCGTAAACAAACAATATTTTCTCACTGTATATATACATAGGACGCATCTATATATATATATATATATATATATATATATATATATATTGCAAGAATCAAAGTGCTTTAATTACAATAAATCTCACCTTGCATTCTATCGGACTAATACTAATTTCTATCAGCAAACTTTCAAAATTTGCGTCACTGGTGGGCTGGATTATAATTGAAGATAACAAAAACGTAACGAGACATTTCCACTATGAACATGAAGAACGCGAGAACAAAAAGGTTTAATTAAATTTATAGCAGCCCCTCCTCTGCATTTATCGTTGAATCGCGTGGCCATGATATTATTATTCACTGTGAATTTAGACCTTGTGATCATTTAGAGGTTGAAAAAAGAAATAGCCGCAAAAGTTAGGCATCCATCTCGCTTCAATTAGAAACCAATGCGTTTGTAGTTGGTATGAGTTCCATATTAAGCTGCGAGCAAGACGGGACAAAATTCCTTCTCTTTGGGTGTCAAATGGTACACGACGGGTCGCAACGTGCATGCTGCCTGCTGGGCTCATGTCGTTCGCGCATGAGTCCATGTCTGCTGCCGTGCTGCCCCCTTTTCCACTTTCTCTTTCCCTCAATTCAGGGCTTTTCTATGAATTTTTTGAAGCAACAGGTGCACACTCTTTAACTCCCACCACGTCGTATAAGAAGAGAAAAATTTTGGACCATATAAAAAGGATAACTGCACATTCTAATGGGTGTCTTTTAAAGAGAAAATAATGTCCCGGACTCCTATTCCGCTGTAAGACCCTCAACTTAATGATAAGTAATTTTTAATGGATAATGCCATCTTGGGTGTACATTGCCCAGCGCAATAAGGATACATCGATAAGAATATCATAAATTAAGTGTGGAAGATATCACAGGAGTAATGCCCCGTGACACACCGCTCCTCCAATTCCTTCTTTGGATAATAGGCACCCTTTGCGACCCGTCGTGATGGTCCTAGTATCTTACACTTACAATTGAGGAGAGACATATAGTGTCCCATGTGGGCAGATTTGTTTCATGTCCCAAACTTATTGTTTCTCTCCATTATTTGGAAAAAAAAAGTAAAAAAATAAAAAAAAAACCCAAAGAGATTTTGTTATTGAAAAATATAAACTTTAGTAACAATTCACACTCTACATTTTTTAATGTAACAAAAAAAGAAAAAAACATATTGACATTTGAACTATGTAACAATTATCATATTTTGTCAACTATCTTTTGAAAAAATTTGAAAGAATTACAAAATGGCATTATAGATGTTATAAAGGGAGTATATTTTTCCTTAACTTATTATAATGAAAATAAAATTATTTTTGCACTAAATTTTGAAGTTGAATTATTTATTGCATGCATTAATTTTTGTAACGACAATATTACTGGCAAAAATATTAATTGAATTTATTTTTTATGTGTATTATTTTGGTTTTTTTTTTGCTCGCTAATTGTTAGAGGTTTTATTTTATTTTTTTTTGAAACATTTTAAACATTATTATTCTCTATCGGTCCTCTCAAGACTAGCTAGTAATAATTCTTATGGAAACAATGGGTTGAACCACAATTTGTGTCACCCCACTTGGGTCAAAATGTCACCTGAATTCTCCTGGGATATTGGAATTGGAATAATCATGTTGTGAAATTAGTGACTTCCACCAGTAGAGTGACTGTGAGTGGGGGCCGTGAAGCAGGTTTGATTATTTCAGGCCTAAGCAAGCAACTGAGTGGTGGTGATGTGTGGTGCTACGTCTACGCGACCGGCACTTCAAACAAATGCACTCTGACACAACACAGAGTCGCCAAATTCACCAAAAGCAACTACCTAGCTCGGGGCCCAACCTTCCAGGATAATCGTGTGTGAACATTTGATGTAAGCGTCACTGCAACTTTACTTTAACAAGCTAAAAAAAAAAACTGAAAAACTCAGTGGCTGAAGTTCCGGAATTTGTCTCAGCCATTGACCATTAGGGCAATGTCCTAACCGCGTAGGCATCCATACACCTGTTGAATTAACCCCTATTCCGACGAGGCGAGGTGGTGTCCTAATCAGCCATCACATGGATAGGGCGTGTCGTCCATTACCTATGTTGCAATAAAGGGGACCCAAGCCGTCGTGGAAATGCCGTTTTGTTTTACAAGACTGCTCTTTTTACTCCAGTTGGCGCCGCAAAATTCAATGTATTGGCAACTTTATCCTTCCACATTTTCAACACATAATACATTTATGTTACAAACGCTTTCTACCTTGGCCCCCATTTCCCCCCAATTGCTACTACATGTTCTAATTCTGCCCTTGACTAGGTGACAACTTTCTTTCCCATCAAACATAGGTAATTTTTTCAAATGTGGTAAATTAGGCGAAAAGATGGTGAATTACCATTGGTTTTGGTACTCAAAAAAATGAAGACAAGCAAGAGTTAGAGACATGGGTTCTGTAACTTTAGATGACCATTTACGCATGCCAATTACCAAGAACAGGCAGTAGACAATCGGATGAGGAGAGCCCTTTGCCTAACTACCTAAAACTGGTAGCAACCCTGGACCTTTTCTACGGCTCAGTTCTTGTCCATACAATTACTATACTTGAACCGGAGGTACGGAAGTGTGGAGACATGCATTATTAAAATAAAAAAAAATATTAACTTTGTTAATCGGACGAGGAGAGACCTCTGCCTAACTACCTAAAACTGGTAGCACCCCTGGACCCTTTCTACGGCACAGTTCTTGTCCATACAATTACTATACTTGAACCGAAAGTACGGAAGTGCGGAGACGTGAATTATTAAAAAAAAAAAAAGAAAATTAACTTTGTTGTTGGCTTAGTTAAGAAACTAAGTTCGTCATTTTAGCTATCTAATTGCTTAGCCTTAATTTCTTGATCGAATACATGATGGGGTAATTTATTGACATTTCTTTAATTGACTGGCTAACTGAATACAATTTACACAAAATGGTTTACTGAGATGGAACGATCCTGATTGGCGATATAAATTACTAGATTGCCACAAAAAAAAAAGAAGACTAATAAGAGTGATACCAAAAATTTTGATTTTGGTGATTGAGGAGTGGTGATAGAAATTCAAATTTCTTCACATCTAAACATCCAACAAAAAATAGAAAAATGCAGTTAAATCTATTAGGATAGACAATAAAACCTTTTTCGAACTAGAGAAGGTGAAATAAGTTGTCTTTTAACAAATTTAAGAATTTATTGGAACTATTCATTAAGCCAAGTTTGTAGATAAATAAGAGCTTTTTTCACAAGGTAGATAGGGTGAATAATCTAATCTTGGATAGCATTTTAACAAGCGTCGAAGTTTGAGAAGTCATTGAAAACTGCAATGGCAATAAAGTTTTAAACTTGAATAATTTCAATCTTAACTTCATCAAACATTATTAAAAAACAATGAAGCAGGTTATCATAAAGTTTTTCAATAGCTTTTACGAAAAGTACAAGCTATGCAAAGCACTTTCATTTACTTTCATATTGCTAATACTGAAAGTTGATGATATTATAGGAAGTGGTCAATTTTGACCAATCTTGTTAGTCAATCATGTCTATAAGATACTTGCTAAAGTTTTATCCAAGAGACTCAAAATGGTGATTAAGAAGGTTGTGGGGGAGTCTGAGGCCACCTTTGTAAGAGGGTGCAACATACTTAATAGTATTCTATTGATAAATGAAACAATGAAGCCAATGAAGAGATGAAATATTGCGGGTGTTATCATCAAAATTGACTTGAGAAGATATAAGATTTCGTCAAGTAGATATTTCTAGCCGATGTGATGAGATCTATAGGATTTGGGAGCTAATGAAGACGATGGATATAGGAGTGCATCTTTACATTTATATTATTTGTTCTTTTCAATGATAACCCAATGCAATAATTCAAGATAGCAAGAGAACTAAGGCAAGGGCATTCCTTGTCACTATTTTTACTTATTCTAATAGTTAAGGGCTTCAACTCAATGTTCAAAAAGGTTATAGAGTTAGGGTTCATTTAAGGCATCCTACTTGAAAATAACATTAGCCTAACACATTTACAATTTTTGTGATTTGCTAATGATACCATAATTTTTAATGAAACGAATGATAAATTGGTAAGAAACTGTAAGAGTATCCTTTAATGCTTTTAATATTATGCAAGGTTAAAAATCAACCCAATGAAAATAGTTTTGTATAGGTTAAGGCATGTAAGATGAAGATGTAAATATGAGCTAATTTTTGCAATTGTAAAGTTGGTTTATTGCCATTGAAATATTTAAGGTTTCTACTAGGTGTGAATCTGTAGGATAAAGGTTTATGGGATCTAATGATTAGGAAAATGAAAAGTAGACTAACAAAGTGGAAAGTATAATTTTTGTCAAAGGTTAGGTGACTAGTACTCTTGAAGTCTTGCTTAAGATTATTACTTGTATACTTTATGCATTTGCTTGGAATGCTAAGAAGTGTGGAGAAGTGGTTTGAAAAGATCCAAAGATCCTTTTTCTAGGGAAAGAAAGATGGTAGAAAATGGATGTATTAGGTTGGTTAGGGCCTAGTATTTCAACAGCAGAAACAAGGTGAATTGGGTGTTAGCAACCTAAAAGACACCAATGTAAGGTTGTTATCAAAGTGGCTGTGAAAGGTAAAAAATGCAAATAATGCATATTAGGTCAAAATACTTGAAGTAAGATATGAAGAATGCTGATTGTGGCTATCGGAGTGGTCGTTGAGACATTTGCAAAAGTTCATGATATGGAGAGGTATATGTTTGCCATGACAGAAGGGGGATAAGAACATGAGAGCAATTAAGCCCAATTGTAGTTATTTGGTGGGGGATGATAGAAAAGTAGCCTTTTTTAATCAAATCTAACTAGATGAAACATTACTAGTTATAAGATTTTCGAAGCTTTTTTTACTATTAATAAAGAAAAAGGGCTTAATTAATAGTTTTGGTAAATGAGAGCATAATCGTTAGATATGGAAATTTAGTTGGCATCAAAGTTTGTTTGATTGGGAGAATGATCTGCATGTTGAGTTTATAATTAGGCTCAATCAAACTTATATTGGCCTATTAGTAAACAAGAGGAGAGAAGGACAAGTTTTTATGGTAATAAAAGAAGGATAGAAGTTCTATATGAGATTTTTTTGTGATTTTTAGGATTGCCTTCATGGACTATATGAAGGAGGGACAACGAGGATATGCTAGGGATTGGCTTCACCTAAAATGAAGGTTTTTAGGTGGTAGTTGATAATAAGTCACCTCCTAGTCAAAAAGAAACTACGTTTGATTGGACGTTTTGATTAACATGTCAATTGCTTATTTTGCTCTATTGGGCAAAGTTAGTTGCTTATTTGTTTTTTCATTGTCACCATGCTTAGATAATTTGGTGTATGTGTTTAAGATGGTGGAGAGTTTCATAGATAGTCTTAGGTTCAATTAAAGATGCATAGGAGTCATTGTGCAAATTGGGTTAAGGTTGCATAGTAAAGAAGATATGGTTCATGGGGTTTTACATGATTGAGTGGTTTATTTAGTTAAGGATGAATGAACACTTCTTCACAAGTAAGTCATTCTTGGTTGATAAAATTTGTGATTTGATTTGTGTTAAGCTGTAGTGGTGGTTAAGGATAAAGTAGCTACAATGTAACTTCATATTTAATAAGTTCATAATAAACCTTAAAAGTGTCTGACATAACCATGAGACCTGACTTGGTTATTACTCCTAAAGAGTACATACAAATTTAATGTGGATATTGCAATGACTGATATGTGTGGAATGATAGGTATAAGAAATGTGTTATGTGGCAATGATGAAAAGGTAGTGTGTATGTTTTCTAAGGTGATCAAGAGCACTAATATTAATGAGGTAGAACTACTTATAATCAGAGAGGTAATTGACTTTTAAAGTCAATGGAATAAGGTGGAAAAGGATCCGCTAATTATCCAAAATGACTTCTAAATTGTGGTCACATAGATAAATAAGGAAAACCTTAAAAGCTCTTGTTAGTGTTTCACGACATTAATAATAAAATCAAAGACTAAGTTTCTTTTGTCTTGTAACCTTAAAAATGTAACTAGTTCATAAATGCTTTGGCAAAATAGGACAAGACCCGCCATATGAATTTGGTGGCATAGATCTAAGGGACTTTGTAAGCTAAAAGTTATAAGTTAGGAGAGATCATTTGTATCTATATTGTAATACAAGTTATTTGTTTATAAGTTTTTTTTTTTTGTATTTTTTGTCGGCATAGGAGATCTTTTAGTCCATGACCTAGTATAATTGTATAGATTTTCATTTTTATTTATGCAATGTAAAGTTCAAAAAAAGAAAAAACATTTACACAAAATGATTAGTGGTAGCATAAAACAATAATGTCAAAAATGTAAATGACGGTAAAAATCATATCTTTATAACCAACTTTTCAATGCTATTGTCGATTTGTAAATCAAAGTCTAAATAACTAAATTTTAAGTATGCTAGTCAAAATTGCACTTACCTAGGCGACAAAAACCTTAAATTTCTTAAACCAACTTTCAAAAAAAGTATCTCAACTAATTTTCTAATATTGTGATTAAATACAAGGCATATTTAATTAGCAAAAGTTAAACTTTAATTAGATTATTAATTTTGGTTTTATATAGTTTCAAAATCTTTTTCAACTAGAGGGCTAATTAGTTAATGGTAAAAAAAAGAATTAGATTAATACGCTTTTCCTTTTCTCCTTAATTAACTTCACCATGTTAAAATATTTGTAAAATAAAAATTAAATGCATTTTAAAATTTATTTAGTACTTATAAAAAAATATGTTAAAAATTATATTCATTAATATTAAGAAATATCTTTCTTAGTGAAGTTCCCAACTTCATCCTAGGATCTACTAGTTTGTGATACTGAGAGGGGGGTGAATCGGTATCACCACAATTCATAGATATGTGAACAACTTCAACCTCTTCTTAAAAGCGAACTCTTTCTTAGATTCGACTAAGGTAGATCTATTGCTACCTACTAATCACAATAGCCCCCAAAGTCACCTTTCAAACGCCTTGCCTATTAGGTCTTCGATAGGTTATGGGTTGGCTGATACTTTTGCTGCGTTCACACAACTCAATTCAAAACACAAAACATAAAACAAAGTAAGGATACACGAGATTTATGTGGTTCCATCAACGTGACGTACATCCACGGTGGTAGGGACTCTCCCTCTATCGAGACAATCCACTATACTTGAGAATACTAGTTACAATGGATGTCTTAATCCTCTACTCCTTTCACTATTGCAAATACTAAGCAAGTACAATACAAAGAGTGTCACTTACTGTATCTACCCTTTTTCTAGGTTGTCTTGCCTCTGTTGAATTGAATAGGCTGCTTCACTGCCGCTTAGAAATCCACCACAACACTCTTTAACCTCTCTTAAAGAAATCTGGAAATACGTTGAGTTCTTTCCAATGCTTTACTGAATTTCTTCTCTAGGTTGTTTCACAAAACTCCTGCTTTCTCTATCACACGGCTTCACCTGTCTCCTGATCTCATGGCTTGCCTCACGTTTTTGGTTTGGCGTTTTACATCTCACACACGTTGCTGGTTTGCCTGTTTTGCTGGTCTCACGCCTCACGCATGTTTGTGGTCTCACGCCGACGCACGTTTTGGTCTTACGCCATCGCACGTTCTGGTCTCACGCCATCCAACTGGATCTCTCTCACTGTCCAGCCAGATCACTCTCACCGTCCAGCCAGATCTCTCTTTTTGTGCCGTCCATTCTCCTTCGACTGTTCATCTCTTTGTCGTCCACCCTGATTTTGGCCATTCATTTCTTTACCGTCCAACCCTTCTAGCCGTATCGGGTTTTTCTCTTTTTTGCCGATGTTCTGTTTTTCCCATCTAGCCCTTGTTCTATTGTGTACCCCTCTTGGTTGGCCAAATCGGGTTTTTCTGTTCACCTCTTTTCAAGAGTTCTTGTGTTTTTTGCCACGCATTCCTTTGCTGTCCACTCTTCTCTTCGGCCGTCTCTGTATTTTCTCCCTTTTAACTCGATTGTGTCATCCGTTTCTCTCTCTATCTCTTTGCTGTGTTGTCTCCTCGCCGACCACTGGTGTGTTGATGGTGTGCCGTTCCTCACGGGTTTCTTTCTCTTACTGGTGGTGTGCCGTTCCTAATTTTCTCCCTCTTCCAATGACTTCTTTTCCTTTGTTTTTGCCGACGGGTAAGGATTTTTTTTTTTTTATTGTCACTTTGGTTGACCGGTTGTATAAGTTTTCTGAATGGTTGAATTTCTGATCCACGCCTAGCTTTGTCTTCCAAGGCCTTTATATACTTTTTTCTATGAAACCTTAATAGGGTTTACGTGGTGGATTTACTTTCTTGCCCTTCCATGTGGCTTTACTTTCTTGCACACTTAGACCTAGTTGACAACAATTATAACCCATACAAGGCTGTGAGAATAACAATCTCCCCTTTTGTAATTTTTGGCAACACTCACAACTAAAGCCACTATGCAGTAATTTCAACTCCCCTTAAATATGTACTCCCCCTTTCTCAACAGCTCCCTCTACACTGTTGCTTCTTTCCCCCTTTGCCAACCAATTACAAATTTGAAAAACTCGCAAAGTAGAGATGGAGGATTCACTTGAACTTCAGGCTTGAGAAGGCATTCGCATAGACAGACTCATTCTATACTTTTCAAACAGCTATGTGGACAGAGATTTAGTTAAATCTTATGTAGCCTCTTCAACAGATTTAGGTTCAACTTGTGAGAGTAAAGCAATAGCTCCTATAATTCTTCTTCTTGTTGTAACTCCTACTGATGGGTCACCTATGATCTGATTTTCTTGATAACATTGGTCCACGTTTTCTTTGGTTTTCTTTCTTGCACAGTCTTAGTTGCAAGAGGATCTTTTTCTTCATCTTCAGACTCACTCTTCTCTGAGTTTAAACTTACTTCTTGTTCCTTTTCTTCAGGTTAGTCTGATTCTTCATCTACATTGAAGTCATCTTCTTCATTGTCCCCAGTTTCTCCATTCTGCATTGTTTTCTAGTTCTTATCTATTCTCACATCACTGGACGTGATCACTTTTCCCAGCTTATGCAGGAAACCTCTGTAACCTTTTGTCTTTACTGAGTATCCCACAAAGATGCCTTCATCAGACCTAGCATTAAATTTGGCTGTTGTCAACAGCCAAAGATTCTTGTTCTTTGGGCTACCAAAGATTCTAAGATACTTGGCTGTTGTCTTTTTCCCACTTTATAGCTCATATGGAGTCTTATCAGTATTGGGCCTTAGTAAGACTCTATTTAGTAGATGTATGACTGTAAATGTTGCTTTTGTCTAAAATCTTGTGTGAAGCTTGGATTCTACTAGTAGAGTTCTTGCCATTTTAACCACAGCTTTATTTTTCCTTTCTACCACCCTGTTCTGTTGAGGTGTTCTTGCTGCGGCCATCTGATGGTGAATACCATGCTTCTCAAGGTAATCTCCAAAAGCTTCATTTGTAAATTCAGTGCCTTGATCTGACCTCAATACTTTGATCTTCCTTCTACTCTCATTTTCAGCCAATCTTCTGTATCTCTTGAAGCAATTCAGAACTTCTGACTTGTGTTTGAGGTGTATAATGCAGGTCTTTTTAGAATAATCATCAACAAATAAGATGAAGTACCTTTCACCATTTAACCTTTTTGTCCTCATCGGTCCATACAAATCAGTATGCACAATGTCAAACACTGCTTCAAAACTGAACTCTTTGGTCTTATACTGCTTTCTGGCATATTTTCTTTTAGAACATGCTGTGCAAACATACTCTCTATCTCTCCTGAGGTCGGGAATGTCTCTGATTGCATGAGTAGTGGTCAGCTTCCTCATGTTCTTCTGTGATAAGTGTCCTAGCCTTCTATGCCAGAGTTGATTTTCTTCTTCTTTAGTGAGTAAACAGCTGCTTGTCTTGCCCTCATCAATCACATATAAATTTCCAACTGTTCTCTTCTTGGTTACAACAGTATTGCCTTCTTTACTCTTTACCTGGCAACTTGTTTTTGTGAATATTACCTTATGATCTTCATTGTATAGTTGGCTGACAGATACTAGATTATATCTGAGTCTTTTAACGTGTAGAACATCTTTCAGCTTTCCTTTTCCAATGTTTACTAAACCTTGACCATTGGTGTTGAGTGAATCATCATTGCCAAACTTGACTCTGCCTTTTTTTGACTTGTTTAACTTTGATAATTTACTCTTGTCTCCCGTCATGTGTGAAGTGCATCCATTGTCAAGGATCCACTATTTATCCTTGTAGTTAGCTTTGAGTGTAATTTCATCTATATTAGCCACCTCCTTTTTAACTTTATATTCCTTTTTCTGAACTGATTGGAAGATAGCTTTCTCCTTTTTTTCAGCTTTGACTACACCAATTGTTTTTACTGTGCCATCGAGTGCCTTCTCTTACTCAGGGAGAAGTATCATGCATCTCTTGGCATTATGACCATCCTACCCGCACCTTTCACACTGTTCCAAGTCTGCTAATACAGCAAACTTGTTCTTTGAAACCACTGGTTTGGGCTTCCACCAACACTCCTTGTCAGTGCGTCATTACTTTTTACAGTATGTGCAAGAACTCACGATAGGTGTTCTCCTCTGAATTTTGTATTGTCTCTCCCTGTATGCAGCATCGGATCTTCTCGAGTAAGAGATGTATACTGGCCTTCTCCATCAGCAATTACTCGCCTTATGACCCCAAACTCCACAATAAAGATAGTGACCTTGAAACTGCCTTTTCTTAGGTCTAATCACAGCTTGTTTTCTTTTGTTCATTACTTGCTGTGTAGGCAACATAGCTGGCTTTGTTGCTTGTGTGACTTTCATTTTAGTCACCTTCTTCTCCTTCTTCTGTTCAGTCATAGCCCTTTGCTAGCTGACCTTTTTTTCTTCATTTTTGTTTGCCACCCTAGGTTGCTTCTTCAGATCTTCTTTATTCTTAGCTATCTTCTCCTGAGTCACAACCTTCTCTTTCAACTTCTATGGCAAATTCTTATTATCTTTAGGCAATACAGCCTCAGATTACTGCACTTTCTCTTCATTCTTCTTTTCTTTTACACAACTTGTTTCTCCTATCATTTCAAGCTTCTGTACGTTCTCTTCACACCTTTTGAGTTGTTGTTGAAGTCTCAACAACTCTTTCTCCATTCCTTCAATTTTTGAAGCCCTTAAGCCAAGCTCTATTGTAAGGTCTTCACATATTTTGATCTGTTCTTTAAATCTTCTTTTCAAGTCAATATGTTCAGCCTTTATTTCATCCTTTTGACTTTCAACTTCCTCAGACTTTGCTTTAACTTGTTTTATGTGAGCCTCCAACCTTTTATGGTTTTACCCCTTTTGATTATCTCCTTTGAAGCTGCTTCCAACTCAGCTTCAAGATCTACTACTTCTTCATCAACCTCCTTTTCCTCTTTAGAGGTTGAACTACCACTTTGAGCTGATGCCATAAAGGCCTACTCATCTGATGATTCTTCGTCTTCCTCCTTATCAGTTTCTTTTATCTGACTCACATAACTCTTGAATGAGTCTCTTTTCTTCTTCTGTGGGTTGGCAGTTTTCTTGCTAGACTTCTTTGATTTGAACAATGGTCTTCTCCATTTTGAATTCGGCTTATCATCACCATCCTCATCTTCATCATTAAGTTTCACTTTACACTGAGAAGCAAAGTGTCCAGTTTGCCCACAACGATAACATCTCAAGGACAACTGTCCATTTCCTTTCTTAGACCCCTTTTTGAACTTTTTTGTGAAGTATACAAACACTTCACCTTCACTTTCTTCCTCCTCATCATCATCATCCTCACTGGATGATTCTTCCTCTTCTTTTATCTTCAAGTGTTTCATAGCTTTGAAAGCTGCCTCCTTTGATACCTTTGACATTGAAGAGCTCTCAGTTAACTTTATTCTCATCTCATATGCAATGAGATTGCACTGGAGATCATGCAGTGACATAGAATTGAGATCTCTACTCTCCTTTATGGTTGGCACCTTTGAGGCAAACCTCTCAGGCAGAATTCTCAGAATTTTCTTCATAATAGATGAGTTCTTCTTGTATAGCATCAATAACCCTGGTGAAGAATTCTTGGATTGTCTCATTTTTCTGCATTCTGAGAGATTCATATCTCTCATTGAAAACTTGAAGCTTGGCCTCCTTCATTCTGCCATCACCTTTATAGACTTTCTGCAATCTGTCCCATATCTCCTTGGTAGATTTGTAGTCCATAACTTTAGCATACTTAGCATCTGTCAATGCTGAAATGATGACATTTGAGGCCTTCCCATTTATCTCAAACTGCCTTAACTTCTCTGGGGTTGGGTCTTTACCTTCTTCCGGAGCCATAAAACCCTCCTATACGCATTTCACCACGTTCATGCCCATGGTTGCAAAAACCACTTGCATTCTTACTTTCCACATATGGTGGTTGGTTCGGTTGAAGATTAGAACCTTCTTGCTGTAAGTAGTGCTGGTGCTGGTACCGGCTTCTATTTTTCAGTATGTTAAACAAGTCAAACTTCTAGATCCCTTCAAACTAGTACACTAAGCTGTTAAGCTTCAAACTGGTGAACCTGGCTCTGATACCAATTGAAGTTCCCGACTTCACCCTAAGATCTACTAGTTTGTGATACTAAAGGGGGGGTGAATCAGTATCACCATAATTTGTAGATATGTGAACAACTTCAATCTCTTTTTAAAAGTGAACTCTTTTTCAGATTCAACTAAGGTAGATCTATTACTACCTACTAATTATATAATTATAAATAGTAACTTGTAATTTTTAGGATTTTTGTTCATTAACTATTAAAAGCACATTTGAAAATAAAATAAATAACATGAAAACACTTTATTAGTCTTATCTAATGGCAAAAATGATAAAGTTTTGGTATTATTTCTTATAAAAATAATTCTAATTATTTTAAATAAATTTTTTACTAAAATGGATGAAATTGAAACCTTAGTAAAATTTAAACAATCAAATTTTGTGAACAAAATATGAGAAACTCTTATTAGAGGAGAATGCAAGTAGTTTATGAGGATATGGATTAATCTAATTAAATAAGTATCCTTCTATAGCTCAAGGACGTGGGAAAAGACATAAATCAATAGCCATCACTTTATGAAAATTAATAATATATTTTTCAAATTTAAATTTGATATAAGGTAGCAAAATTCCTTGTTGTAAGGTTATGAGCTCTTTCTTGTTTCGATTTAGAAGACATTACATACCTTTTTCAGATGGATACTTAAGCTAAGTACAAGATGTAAAATGATATCAATTTTTTTTTTTTCAGAATGTAGTAGGATAAAAAGGGATCCATAGGCTTTTGCTTTTATTCAAAGGATGCTTAACACCCCTACAAAAAAAAATAAAGGTCCCTTTAAGGCAAGGAAAGGTCATTCTAGTTGATTGCTAACTCATTGTCCACACAATGATAAGATGAGGATAAAAATTCAAGTGCACTGCAATTTTTGAGTTCAAACCTTATAAAATGTTCATTTTCATTTTATAGAATTTATGGACATATAGTATGACTAATAATAATCCAATGTAGTTATGTTGGGCTTCACTTTCACATATTGCCAACTATTATGGGAAACATATTGCATGGATATGGTATACTTAAATCTCTTTGGATTTGATTCTAATTCCTAATTAAAATAGATAGTTTGTGTTTTTTATTTCAATTTAGTTATAATTACAATTTAATTATAGTTGAAGTGTTGATCTTGCTTTATTGATTTCAAATTTTTTATAGAAAAATTAGAATATTTTAGAATTTGTATTAATGTTGCTAAAGAGACTATAAAAAAATAAGTGAAGATGTAAAAAGTAAAACAAAACATTTAAATAAATAAAGTACTTAAGTTACAAGTAAGCTTCCTACATTAAATTACAATTACAATGAAAATTAAGGTTGATTCTCTATAAGCTAAAGAGCTATATATCCTAAAATTGAAAATAATAAAATTGAAGGGAAACTAAAAGAGTAATTAATTAGTTATTATTTTTTGATTCATTTAATTAAGCAATTGTTTATCTAAAATTTTCTTTATTTCTCTAACTAGTAGGTTTATAATGTGGGTAAGATTTTCTTTACTTGCAATAAAAGGATCTATAAAGGCTAACTAATTGACTTTTGGATTATGTTATAACAGTTAATAAGGAAGGCCTTGTTGAGAACTTTGGGTCATTGGTGGATGGTAGGTGGGAATAGAGAATAGTATAGAGAAGAAATCTTTTTGAACGAGAGTTAAAGTAGTATAAAGCATTTTGGAAGACTATTGATGAGTATTGTCTTTCTTAAGGTAAGTAGAATAGGCTTATATGGCGAGGTGAAAAAGTGGAATTTACACAATAAAATATTTGTTGACATCTTAAATAGTAGTAAAGGTAGCCCTATATACTTAAAGTAATATGTTTGTAAAGGCCTAACTCCTCTTAAAGTGGAGTTTTTTGTTTGGCAATTAATATTGGAAAGACTGCATGTGGCTAGCAAATTAGCTTAATTGATCAGAAGCAACATTTTTTACAATTGTACTTTATATACTTCTCAAGGATGGAAATAATGAACCATTTATTCTTACATTACTTGCTTATTAGGTAAGTTTAGTCCTAATGCTTAGGATGATTAAGGTTGTGGTGGGTTATGCCTTTATTGATTTAGAAAATTTAGGAATCTTAGGAAGGCTTGCCCTAGTGCTTTAAATCAAAGAATATATTGGCAATAAGCCTTTTTATAATTGCATGATCTAATTGATTAACAAGAAAAGAAGCCATTTTGAGAGGAATATTGCAATTGTAAGATTTTATTTTATCTTTTAATGACAACAAAATAATGAGTGTTGCTAATTTGTTTGTTTAAGTGTGATTAGTTGAAAGGTTGAATCACATAAACACACAAGTATGAAAGGAAGCAACACAAGTATAAGAAGACAAGTGAGCCAACTATTAATCAACTTTTAAAAGCTAGATACCATGAATTTTGAATGGATTATGTATTTAGTTTGAGATTAATTAGATGATGAACCATATATGTTTAGAAAGTTAGACTTGTTTAGTTTCCAATTATGAATTAATTGGAGATGTGTAGAGGAAGATATAACCTAAATACTAGTGTCAAAATTGTCGAGATAGACTGCATTAGTCCACTTCTAGAAGACATCCTAGACATTTAAAGTTAAATGAAATGATGATTTACATATGGTTAAAAAGATATTGCAATCTAATTTTCAAGGAAAAAAACAACACTTGATTTGAGAATTTGTAAAAAAAGTTATGACTAATTTATTGAAAAAGTACAAGCAATGAAGTTAAAAAGAAAAAAAGAGTTTGAATGATATTATTCAAAGAAAGGAAAGAAGTGTGAATTTGAATAAAATCATAAAAAAGAATATGACTAGATTATAAAAGAGAAAGAATTCTTTTTCTAATGAGATTGAAAGAGATTATGTTAAGAAAGGAAAAAAATCAAGCATAAAAAGAAGAATTAAGAAAGCTAAAAAAAATCTAAAAGTCTTGATTAATCAACTAGACTAGTTGTTATGGCCAATTAGAAGTATAAAAGAATGTTATGTAGAAAGTTTAAAAGTTACAAAGATTTTAAGTTAATTGATTAGACCAGTTGTTATGGTCAACTAATGTGATAGAAGCATACAAAATTTAAAAGTTCTACAAAGTTTGGATTAGTTGATCAAACTAATTGATCAATTGATGTGACATAAGTGCAAAAAATTGAAAAGTTCTAGAAAGTTTGAATATTGACTATAGTTATCTAGTAGTTTACTAATGTCTTATGGGCAAACTTTTTACTTTTGGTCAAATTTGTGATTTACTCTATATATAACAAGATATTCTTAATCATAATGACTAGTAAGATATAATATTTATATATTAAAAGTTTGTAAATAAGGCTAAATGTATTAAGAAGAAAAAAGATATACTTTAATAGATTAAAAGAACAAGAGAAAGCATAATACTTTAAAAAGGCAAATATTCAAATTTTGGAAGATAGTTTTGTAAAGCTTTGTGTTCAAGGCTAAGTAATCTAGGTATTGTAAAGGTGAGATTTCATTAGATTAAGAAGCAAAGTGATTAATGGGCTTGGCATCAAATCAATAAGCATAATGTTTGGTAAGCTTGGCACCAAAACAATAAGCAAAGTTATTAATAAACTTGACATTGGATCAATAAGTAGAAATATTGACAAGTTTGGCACCATATCAATAAACAAAGTTATAAGAGGTTTGATCCTTACTCAAGGAAAAGATTATGATAATGAATTGAAAATTCTTAAGGTGATGACCTTGAGAAGAGGGTGTAAGCTTAAAGAATATTCAACCTTAGTAAATCCTTATGTTTAATCTCTTTTTACTTTCAATTGTTTATATTACTTGCTTTATTATTTGATTATTGTTTATCTTATTTTCTCTCTTTGGAATTGGGATTAAGCTAAGGTTAAGTGACCAAATTGATTAAACCCAATTAACTCCTCCTTTTGGATTACTTTAGGGACTAATATGTATTATAAGACCTTGAGCATTATTTCACAAGTCTAGCCTCCTAGAGCCAATCCATGGCATCATTTGTACTTACATGTCATGTTGAAGGTGGAAATATCTTTAGACCTTGTATTTTATATGATTCTAACTATAACTACTTGAGAAGTAAGATGAATATGTATATCTAAGCCTATAACTATGAACTTTGGAAAATAATAGAGAGTAGCCCTAAAAAAGCCTTAAAAGCAAAAATTAGTGGGAAAAAGAGCATGTTTGCCATTAGGGAGAAGAAATTCAAAATCTTCAGTTGCAAATTTATATACATCCTTTATTGTAATTTAAGTGTTTATGAATTTAATAAGGTTTCTTCATGTAATACAACAATGGAGATATGCAATAAACTTAAAGTCATTTACAAGGTTATCATATAAATAAAGGACACAAAAATCAACTTGTTTATGTATCAGTATGAGCTCTTTAAGATGAAGAGTGCTAAGATGATTTCTAAGATACACATGAGATTTACTAACATTATTTATCCACTTAAGAACCTTAAGAAGGACTTAGAGATAAGTGGCTTTATAAAAGAATATTGAGATTACTTCCAAAGTTTTGGAATCTTAAGGTATTCACTATAGTAGAATCTAATGACCTAAACATGTTAGGATTGGAAAAGTTGATTAGTTCATTGTTAACTTATGAGATGACATTCAATAAGAAGATTTTAGAGAAGAAGAAGGAATCTACCTTTAAATCTTCCACACTTGAGGAGAGTGATAATAAAGATAAGAGCTACTTATACACGAAAGACAATGAGGAGGAACTTGAAATGATAACAAAAAAGATCTCTTACACATAAGAAAAAAGAGATAAAATGGCAAGAGATCATTTAAAAATAAGCAACTAAAGAAAGAAATCATATGTTACAACTGCTAAAAGCCTAATTGCATTGCTCTAAATTGTTCCAACAAAAGGAAGTTTAAGAAGCCAGCAAAAAAAGATTTAAAGGCCTTATTGGATGATTCAAGTGACTTAAACAATGATACATTATTTGATAAGGTAACTTGTATATGTTTCATTAAAAAGGAAAGATAAGATAAATTTTAATCATGATACTTCAAATGATGATACTTATGATGAGTCTTTGATTGATGAGTTGTATGACACTTTGGAGTACATGTATAGAAAGCTTAATGACATGCTTATCATGAATAAGAATCTGTATGCTAAAAATGTTTTAATGAAGCATGAAATTGGATCCTTAAGAGGTAAGAATAATTTTTTTAAAAGATGAGATTACTTCTTTAAAAGATAAGGTAAAGTCACTCATTTAAACAAATAGTGAGTTGGAAAATATTTATTGTGAGGAAATGCTTGAAAGCTTATGGATAAAAATATCCCTATTAAGAAAGAAGTATCCAAATTTCAAGAGTCTCCTTTTAAGTTCATTCAAAGTAAAGACAAACTTAATACATTACTTGAATCTTAAAAGCCTCAAAGTAAGAAAAATAGTTTGGATTATAAATCTTATACATATCAACCCAAAAATTCTTAAAGACAACTTATACACATACACACACATGTATAAGCATCTAGTAATGCATTACATAAGAATGCACATACATCATATCATGTTAGCAAAATATTTCATAAATATACTTATATGTACATAAGATACACATAAAGATATAAAATATCATAGAAACATTCATATTTATATAATAGATGACATGATTACTCATATGAGAGATATCATGCTAAAGATCATATTATATGCTTTTTTTATGATGATTATGGTCCTATGCAATATTCTTGCAATTTGAGGTGGTATTTAAAAGGTATAAGATATTTTTATATAGGTGCTATAGCCATCGATGCTAACCCTTAATGACCTAAGCAATTTTAGGTACTAAAATCAATCACTTGAACTATTTTGTAGGTGAACAAGAATATCATCATCAAGTTATAGATTTTTAGATGTTGTTCTATTAGTTAGATAACAATGATAATAAGGAATAAAATGCTTGAATTTTTTTGGTAACCCCTATCTCAATCTTATGTTATAATTAATTCATTTTGTTATGATGATTGATTATTTGATATATGTCTTATAAATGCAATATATGTTAATTCTGTTACACATTTGTATCTTTGATATGCCCCAATTACCATAATAGATTGATTCTTTACAAGTATGATTAATGTCATTATGGTTATATGTTATTATTTTGGAATATGCTTGAATTTATAATTGTGATCAAGCCATCATGTATATATTTATGTTGCATGTTCATTTGAGTTACTATGTCTTTATGATTATGCATGTTGCTATTGCCTAAGTTGTATATTGTCTTGCTTGATTAAGGGGGAGCCATTATGATTGATTGATAATATTGCCTAACTCCATATATCTAAATAACTTGGATACCAAGAGCATAAATTCATTCCATTTTATAGGTATTCAAGGAAATTTTACTATGAGGAATCTTTATAGTCTTTATACTCTAAGTAATCAAAATAATTATGTGCTTATTGGGTTAAATAACCTATTAAAGAAGCAAGAAGACAAATAATACAAATGAGTAGCAATATTTTTTATGTGAATGAGTCCATACACCAGAGGAGGGCAACATTAATCAAGTGATTTATAGATTACTAAAAGGAATAAAAATGCGCTGAAGAAACTTTCCAAGAGCAGATTATTAGAAGTTTATATGAAGTATCCTTTCAGTTTTGAATCTTATTTATGATGAATAAGGAATTTTCTATGAAAAGTCCAAATGGAATTTTTAACTAAGGAAGGAAATCAAAAAACCTATCTAAGAAGTTTTGAAATACATGATTCCAATCTTTGTAATACACTAATATCTACATTAAATGAGGTTCACAAGAATAAATATGGTAAGAGCATGTTTAAGAAGAAGCATAATGGTATGATAGATAATAATCTTTACCTTATTTCTTGTTTACATGATGTCATAAGTTACATAGCCATAAAAGGAGCATGAGATTACATTATATGATTGGTTAAGTATCTCTTCCAAGTGTTTACATGTTTTATGTCATATTGCTTTTACATTATATGATTAAGGGAGAGAATGATAATTGCTCTTGTATGGATTACCAGAGTTTCATTTTAACATATATAATGGGGAAGAAGCATTTTGATGCATATGCTTTTACATTTTTATACTTTTGTGATGTATATGCCTTAATAGTTTAGTGCTTGCTTGACATAAGGAAAAAGGTCTTATAATGCATGGAGGGGAAGAATTATAACACCCTTTTGATTAAAGCACCTTTTTTATTCTAACAAAAAAGGGGAAAAGGATGTTGATCCATAATTGTGTCATATTTTTTTATATTTTTATTTACATTGAATTATGTTATCATAAAAAAGAGAGAGAGTATTATAGCCCTATGGTTTCATATTATGTTTTGATAATAATAAAATACTGAATGTTGTTATATGTTTGTTTGAGTAAGATTAATGGAAAGGTTGAATCACACAAACACATAAGTATAAAAGTAAGCAAAATAAGCATATGAAGAGAAGTGAGACAATTATTAATCAACTTCTAAAAGTTAGATGACATGAATTTTGGATACATTGTGTACTTAATTGGAGATGAATTAGATGATGACTCATACATGTTTGGAAAGCTAAACTTATTTTGTTTTCAATGCTATAAAATCTGAATTAATTAGAGATATATGGAGGAAGCTATGACTTAGATATTAGAGCATGTTAAAGCTATCAAGATAAATTACATTAGTCAACTTTTATAAGACATCACAAATAGTTACAGCTGAATTAGATAATGAGCTATATATGGTTAGAAAAATATTTTAGTCTAGTTCTAATGCAATAGACAATATATGATTTAGGATTCTTTAAAGAAAGTTGTGGTTAGTTTACTGAAGATAGTATAAATTGTAAAGTTGAAAAGAATGAAAGAATTTGAATAAAAATACTAAAAGCAAGAAAACAAGTTTAAATTTGAATAAGATTATTGAAAAGAATATGAAATGATTGTATAAAAGAAAGAAAATATTTTTGAATGAGATTGAAAGAGATTATATAAAGAAAGAAAATAAATCAAGCACAAAAGGCTTAAAGAAGCTAAAAAATTTTAGAAATTCTTGATCAATTAACCAAACTAGTCATTATAATTGATCAAACATGTAGAAGAGTGTTATGTATAAAATTACAAAGTTATAAAAAGTTTAGGTCAATCAAATAAATTGATTATTGTGGTTGATTAATGTGATATAAGTGTAAAAAGTTAAAAAGTTCTAAAGAGTTTGAATTAGTTGATTAGACTAATTAACAAACTAATATGACAAAAGTGCGAAAGGTTGAAAAGTTTTAAAAAGTTTAGATCGGTTGATTAGAGCTCTCCAATGGTCAACTAATGTGCCACAGATAGACTTTCAGATTTGGTTCAGAGTGTGATTTACTCTTTATATGACAAAATATTCCCAATCACATTAGCTAGTAAGACCTAAATATCTATATATTAATTGTCTATAAGCAAGGTTAGATTCTTTAAATGCTTTGAGCAAAAAAGAAATACTTTGATAGATCAAAATAAAAAGAGAAAGAATGATGTTATAAGGAGACTAATATTCAAATTTTGTAAGAAAACTTTATAAAGCTTTGTGTTTAAAGTTAAGTGAACTAAGTGTTGTAATAGTGAGCTTACATTAGATCAACAAACAAAGTGATAAATGAGCTTGGCACTAGATTAATAAGTAGTGTTGTTGGTGAGTTTGGCTTCGAATCAACAAGTAAAGTTATAAGCCATTTGATCTACACCAAAGGAGGGAGATTATGATATTGATTCAACATTCTTAAAGTAGTAGCCTTGAGAAAAGGAAATAAGCTTAGAGAATAACCAAACATTTATAAATTATTATGTTTGATTTATCTTTTGTTATCTCTTTTTACTTTTAGTTATTTATATAGCTTACTTTATTATTCAATTATTATTTATTTTATTATCTTTCCTTAAAATTAGAATTGAATGAGACTTGAGTGATTAAATCGATTAGTCTTATTTCACCCTCCTTAATTGCTTTAGAGACCAATAGGGAAGCCTTTCATAAGTGAGAAAATTTGAGTGGAAATGATATGGTGGACAAAAAGGAGATGAAGTGATTGTACTTAATTAATGACTTCATACTTAACATTTCTATCTGAAGTTCTTGACTTCACCCTAGGATCTACTAGTTTGTGATACTGAGAGAGGGGGTGAATTAGTATCACCACAATTCGTAATTCGCAGGTAAGTGAACAACTTTAACCTCTTCTTAAAAGCGAACTCTTTCTCAGACTCGACTAAGGTAGATCTATTGCTACCTACTAATCACAATAGTCCCCAAAGTCACCTTTCAGACACCTTGCCTAATAGATAATACAGATGTTCTTGTTTAAGTCTTCGTTAGGTTATGGGTTGGCTGATACTTTAGTTTCATTCACAACTCAATTCAAAACACAGAACGTAAAGCAAATTAAGGATACACGAGATTTACATGGTTCCATCAATGTGACGTACATCCACGGTGGTAGGGACTCTTCCTTACCGAGACTATCTACTATACTTGAGAATTCCAGTTACAATGGATGTCTTAATCCTCGGTTCCTTTCACTATTGCAATTACTAAGCAAGTACAATACAAAGAGTGTTACTTACTGTGTCTACCCTTCTTCTAGCTTGTCTTGCCTCTGTTGAATTGAAAGGCTACTCCATTGCCGCTTAGCTTAGAAGTTCATCGCAACGCTTTCTAACCTCTCTTGAAGAAATTTGGAAATATATTGAGTTCCTTCTGATGCTTCGCCGATGTTCTTCTTTACGTTGTGTCACACAACTCCTACTTTCACCGTCTCACGGTCTCACCCGTCTCATTGCCTCACGATCTCACTGTCCGTTTCTCTCTCTCTTGCTGTTCAGTTGGATTTCTCTCTCTTACCGTCTAGCCAGATTTCTCTCACCGTCCAATCGGATTTCTCTCTACCGGTGGTTTCTGTTTTTCCCGTCCAGCCCCTGTTCTGCCGTGTACCCCTCTTGGTTGGCCGAATTAGGTTTTCTTTCTCTCCTTCCCGTCAACTCCTCTATTATGGCCGTCGGGTTTCTTTTTCTCTCCTTCCCGTCGACTCCTTTGTTTTAGCTGTTTGGTTTCTCTTTCTCTCCTTATCATCGACTCCTCTGGTCTGGTAGTTGGGTTTCTCTCTCTCTCTCCTTCCCGTCAATCTGCTCCGATTTGCTCAATTTTCGACCTACCTCTTTCTTCGTATCGGGTTTTCTCTCTCTTCATTCCCTGTTTTCCCGAGAGAGATGCCTTGTGTTTTCTGATCACTTTTTGTGTTTATGCCGTTCACCCTCTCTTTCTTTCCGACGATGGCTTGTTTTCTCTCTTATCTTCGATGACGGCTGTTCTTCGTTCAGCCTAGCTGTCGACCGTCACACTGTTCACGATGGCTATTGTTCACTACGACTACTCTTTTCTTTTGCAGGTGGTGTTCTTCTATGTAGGGTTTGGTGTTTTGCAGTGTATTCAATTATGTTGGCCTTACCCTAATTTTGTCTTCCAAGGACTTTATATACTCTCTTCCATGAAACCCTAACAGGGCTTACACGACGAATTTACGTTCTTGCCCCTTTTGTCGCGAATAACAATCTCCCCTTTTGTAATTATTGGCAACACTCACAATAAAAGCCATTATGCAGTAATTTCAACTCCTCCTAAATATGCACTCCCCCTTTTTTAATAGTTCCCCCTGCACTGTTGCTTCTTTCCTCCTTTGCCAACCAATTACAAATATGAAAAACTCGCAAAGTGGAGATGGAGGATTCACTTGAACTTTAGGCTTGAAGAGGCATTTGCACAGATAGACTCAATCTGTGCTTTTTAAACAGCTCTGTGGACAAAGATTTAGTTAAATCTTGTGTAGCCTCTTCAACAGATTTAGGTTTAACTTGTGAGAGTAAAGCAGTAGTTCCCACAATTCTTCTTCTTGTTGTAACTCCTACTGATGGGTCATTTATGATTTGATTTTCTCGATGAGCACTGGTCCATGTTTTCTTTGACTTTCTTTCTTACATAGTCTTAGTTGCAAGAGAATCTCTTTCTTCATCTTCAGACTCACTCTTCTCCGAGTCTGAACTTACTTCTTCTTCCTTTTCTTTAGGTTAGTTTGCTTCTTTATTTACATTGAAGTCATCTTCTTCATTGTCCTCAACTTCTCCATTCTGCATTGTTTTCCAGTTCTCATCTATTCTCACATCACTGGATGTGATCACTTTGCCCAGCTTATGCAGGAAAACTCTGTAACCTTTTGTCTTTTCTGAGTATCCCACAAAGATGCCTTCATTAGACCTAGCGTTGAATTTTCCTAAGTTTTGCTCCTTGTTCTTCACAAAACATGGGCTGCCAAAGATTCTGAAATACTTGGCTGTTGTCTTCTTCCCACTCCATAGCTCATATGGAGTCTTATCAGTATTAGGCCTTAGTAAAACTCTATTCAGTATATGTATGGTTGCAAATGTTGCTTCTGTCCAAAATTTTGTGTAAAGCTTGGATTCCAGTAGTAGAGTTCTTGCCATTTCAACCACAGCTCTATTCTTCCTCTCTACCACCCCATTCTGTTGAGGTGTTCTTGCTACTGCCATCTAATGATGAATACCATTCTTCTCAAGGTAATCTTCAAAAGCTTCATTTGTAAATTCAGTGCCTTGATCTGACCTCAATACTTTGATCTTCCTTCCACTCTTATTTTTAGCCAATCTTCTGTATCTCTTAAAGCAATTCAAAACTTTTGACTTGTGTTTGAGGTGTATGAGGCAGGTCCTTCTCGAATAATCATCAACAAGAAAAATGAAGTACCTCTCACCTTTCAACCCTTTTGTCCTCATTGGTCCACACAAATCAGTATGCACAATGTCAAGCACTGCTTCAGAACTGAAGTCTTTGGTCTTGTACTGCTTTTTGGCATGTTTTCCTTTAGAGCATGATGAGCAAACATACTCTCTCTCTCTCTCTCTCTCCTGAGGTCGGGAATGTCTCTGATTGCATGAGTAGTGGTCAGCTTCCTCATGTTCTTCTGTGATAAGTGTCCCAGCCTCCTATGCCATAGTTGATTTTCTTCTTCTTTTGTAAGTAAACAGCTGTTCGTCTTGTCCTCATCAATCACATGCAAATTTCCAGCTGTTCTCTTCCCGGCTACAACAGTATTGCCTTCTTTACTCTTTACTTGGCAACCTGTTTTTGTGAATATCACTTTGTGTTCGTCATTGTATAGTTGGTTGATAGATGCTAGATTATATCTGAGTCCTTTAACGTGCAGAACATCTTTCAGCTTTCCTTTTCCAATATTCATTGACCCTTGACCATTGATGTTGAGTGAATCATCATTGCCAAACATGACTCTACCTTCTTTTGATTTGTTTAGCTTTGATAATTTACTCTTGTCTCCCATTATGTGTGAAGTGTATCCACTATCAAGGATCCATTGCTTATCCTTGTAATCAGCCTTTAGTGCAATTTCAGCTATATTAGCCACCTCCCTTTTTGCTTTATATTCCTTCTTTTGAACTGGCTGGAAGATAGCTTTCTCCTTTTTCTTAGCTTTAACTGCACCGCTTGTTTTTACTGTGCCATTGAGTGCCTTCTCTTGCTTAGGGAGAAGTGTCATGCATGTCTTGGCATTATGGCCATCCTGCCCGCACCTTTCACACTATTCCAAGTCTACCAATACAACAAACTTGTTCTTTGAAACCACTGGTTTGGGCTTCCATCAACACTCCTTGTTAGTGTGTCCTTGCCTTTTACAGTATGTGCAAGAACTCGCGACAAGTTTTCTCCTCTGAATTTTGTATTGTCTCCCCCTATATGCAGCATCGTATTTTCTCTAGTTGGAGACATATACTGGCCTTCTCCACCAATAATTACTCGCCTTATGAGCCCAAACTCCTTAATAAAGATAGTGACCTTGAAACTGCCTCTTCTTAGGTCTACTCACAGCTTGTTTTCTTCTGTTCATTACTTGCTGTGTAAGCAAAGTTGTTGGCTTTTTTGCTTGTGTGGCTTTCATTTCAGCCACCTTCTTCTCCTTCTTCTGTTTAGCCGTAGCCTTCTACTGGCTGACTTTCTTTTCTTCCTTCTTGTTTGACACCCTAGGTTGCTTCTTCAGATCTTCTTTATTCTCAACTATCTTTTTCTGAGTTACAACCTTCTCTTTCAACTTCTGTGGCACATTCTTATTTTCTTTAGCTAATGCAGCCTCCGATTGCTGCACTTTCTCTACATTTTTCTCTCCTTTTGTAGAACTTGTTTCCCCTATCATTTCAAGCTTCTGCAAGTTCTCTTTGCTACTTTTGAGTTGTTGCTGAAATCTCAACAACTTTTTCTCCATTTCTTCAATTTTTGAAGCCCTTGAGCCAAGCTTTACTGTAAGGTCTTCACATATTTTGATCTGTTCTTCAAATTTTCTCTTCGAGTCAATATGTTCAGCCCTTATGTCATCCTTTTGACTTTAAGCTTCCTCAGACTTTGCTTCAACTTGTTCTATGTGAGCCTCTAACCTTTTTATGGTTCTGCCTTTTCTGATTATCTCCTTTGAAGCTGCTTTCAGCTCAGCTTTAAGATCTGGCTCTTCTTCATCAACATCCTCTTCCTCTTCAGAGGTTGAGCTACCACCTTGTGTTGATGCCATAAATACATGCTTATTTGATGATTCTTCATCTTCCTCCTCATCAGCTTCTTTTCACATAACTCTTGAATGAGCCTCTTTTCTTCTTTTATGGGTTGACAGTCTTCTTACTAGACTTCTTTGATTTAAGTGATGATCTTCTCCATCTTGAATTTAGCTCATCATCACCATCCTCATCTTCATCATCAAGTTTCACTTTGCACTGAGAAGCAAAGTGTCCAGTCTGCCCACAATGATAACATCTCAAGGACAACTGTCCTTTTCCCTTCTTAGACCCCTTTTTGAATTTCCTTGTGAAGTAAGCCAACACTTCACCTTCACTTTCTTCGTCATCATCATCATTATCATCCTCACTAGATGATTCTTCCTCTTCTTTTATCATCAAGTGTTTCATGGCTTTGAAAGCTGCCTCCTTTGATACCTTCGTTGTTGTAGAGCTTTCAACTGACTTTATCCTCATCTCATATGCAATGAGATTGCACTGGAGATCATGCAGAAACATAGAATTGAGATCTTTACTCTTCTCTATGGCTGCTACCTTTGAGGCAAACCTCTCATGCAAAATTCTCAAAATTTTTTCACAATCGATGAGTCCTTCTTCTTATTCCCATGATTTCTCAGGTTGTTTACAGCGTCAATAACCTTGGTGAAGAACTTTTGAACTGTCTCATTCCTTTGCATTCTAAGAGATTCATATTTCTCCTTGAACACTTGAAGCTTAGCCTCCTTTATTCTGCCATCACCTTCATAGATTTTTTGCAATCTGTCCCATATCTCCTTGGCAGATTTGCAGTCCATAACTTTTGCATACTCAGCATCTGTCAATGCTGAAATGATGACATTTGAGGCCTTCCCATTTATCTCAATTTGCCTTAACTCTTTTGGGGTTGGGTCTTTACCTTCTCCTAGAGCCACAAAACCCTCCTGTACGCATTTCACCACGTTCATGCCCATAGTTGCAAATACCACTTGCATTCTTGTTCTCCACATATGATAGTTGGTTCCGTTGAAGATTGGAACCCTCTTGCTTTAAGTGGTGTTAGTGCTGGTACCGGCATCCATTTCTCAATATGCTAAACAAGTTAAAACTTTTAGATCCCTTCAAACTAGTACACCAAGCTATTAAGCTTCAAATAGGTGAACCAAGCTCCAATACCAATTGAAGTTCTCGACTTCACCCTAAGATCTATTAGTTTGTGATATTGAGAGGGGGGGTGAATCAGTATCACCATAATTCGCAATTCGTAGGTAAGTGAACAACTTTAACTTCTTCTTAAAAGCGAATTCTTTCTCAGACTCGACTAAGGTAGATCTATTGCTACCTACTAATCACAATAGTCCCCAAAGTGACCTTTCAAACACCTTACCTAATAGACAATACAGATGTTCTTGTTTAGGTCTTCGTTAGGTTATGGGTTGGCTGATACTTTAGCTGCGTTCACAACTCAATTCAAAACACAGAACGTAAAGTAAATTAAGGACACACGAGATTTACGTGGTTCCATCAATGTGACGTACATCCATGGTGGTAGGAACTCTCCCTTACCGAGACTATTCACTATACTTGAGAATTCCAGTTACAATGAATGTCTTAATCCTCGGTTCCTTTCACTATTGCAATTACTAAGCAAGTATAATACAAAGAGTGTCATTTACTGTGTCTACCCTTATTCTAACTTGTCTTGTCTCTGTTGAATTGAAAGGCTACTCCACTACCGCTTAGAAGTTCATCGCAACGCTTTCTAACCTCTCTTGAAGAAATCTGGAAATAAATTGAGTTCCTTCCACTGCTTTGTTGATGTTCTTCTTTACGTTGTGTCACACAACTCTTGCTTTCACCGTCTTACGGTCTCACCCGTCTCCATGCCTTACGATCTCACTGTCCGTTTCTCTCTCTTTTGTTGTTCAGCCAGATTTCTCTCTCTTACCACCGAATTTCTCTCTCTTACCGTCTAGCCGAATTTCTCTCACCGTCCAGCTGGATTTCTCTTTACCGGTGGTTTCTGTTTTTCCCGTCTAGCCCCTGTTCTGCCGTGTATCCCTCTTGGTTGGCTGAATCAGGTTTTCTTTCTCTCCTTCCTGTCGACTCCTCTGTTCTGGCCGTCAAGTTTCTTTTTCTCTCATTCTCGTCAACTCTTTTGGTATGGCAGTTGGGTTTCTCTCTCTCTCTTTCCCGTCGATCTGCTCCGATTTGCTCAATTTTCGACCTACCTCTTTCTCTGTATTGGGTTTTCTGTCTCTTCGTTCCCTGTTTTCCTGAGAGAGATGCCTTGTGTTTTCTGATCACTTTTTGTGTTTATGCCTTTCACCCTCTCTTCTTTTCCGATGATGGCTTGTTTTCTTTCTTATCTTCGACGACGGTTGTTCTTCGTTCAGCCCGGTCGTCGATCGTCTCCTCTTTCTCTCTCTCAACGGTTACACTATTCACGATGGCTACTGTTCACTCGACGGTTGCACTGTTCACAACGACTACACTGTTCACTATGGCTACTCTTTTCTTTTGCAGGTGGTGTTCTTCTGTGCAGGGTTTGGTGTTTTGCCATGTATTCAATTGTGTTGGCCTTACCCTAATTTTGTCTTCCAAGGTCTTTATATACTCTCTTTCATGAAACCCTAATAGGGCTTACGTGGCAAATTTATGTTCTTGCCCCTCCAGGGCTTACGCAGAAGATTTACGTTCTTGCCCTTCTATGTGGATTTACCTTTTTGCCCTTCCATGTGACTTTACTTTCTTGCACACTTAAACCTAATTAACAATAATTACAACCTATATAAGGTTGCGGGAACAACACTATCATTGCTATTAAGAAGGAAAAGATGGCCTTTAAATAAAGGGTGGAATGGGAGGCTCCTTTAATAAGTTGCTACAACTTTAATACAAATGCTTCAATCATAAGCATTGTAGGAATGGTGACAAGTGGAGGTGTACTAAAAGGTCATGATGAGAGAGTAATGTGCATTTTTTGTAAGCTTATAAGAGTAGCAAACATTAACAAGGCTAAGTTACTATCTATTAAAGAAGTTGTTATGTTATAAGGATAATAAGGGGAGTAGGACAAGCAAAACTTATTGTTGAAAGTGACCTAGAATAGAGGTGTCTTGGCTGAATAATCCAAAGGCAAGAGCATGACAATATGTCTTTATCTTTAAAAAGGTAAAACAAAAGCTTAATGTTTTGGTCCATTTTAAAAAAAAAAACCCATGGAAAGTAACATTTTTGTGGATTTTATGGCTAAAATGGTAACTTTTAAAAATGATGCATTTGTTGTAGGGTCATGACTTTAAGTATAATAATTGTATTTTCATTTACCATTGATTTTAGGTTGAGTCATGTTTAATAAGGTTAAGTGTTTCTTAGGAATCATAAAGATATTTATCAACTAAATACATGGTAGAAATAGGAATGTTAAAATCCCTAAAAGCAAATTGATATTTGTTACATATTATTAGAAAATTAATATAAAAGAAAGAATTGTTACTGTGGTATTTTTGGTTCTTCTTTTTTTAGCCTTTTTGGTGAGTTGTTGCAAACCACCATTGTCTAAACACCTAGCCCTTAACATTGATCTACAAAGATAATTTGAAACAAATCTCTTAACTTTTTTAAGGAAAAAAGAGCTAAAGGCCAATATATTATAATAGACTTAGTCTTTTTTTGGCTAGTTATTTAAAGGAGCATTTATTGAAATTATGACTTCTAAACCTTAATTAAGAGAACTTGATGAGGACCTTTTTAGGTCTTACACTGAGAAGGGGAAAGGGTGAATCAGTGTGAGATACTTACTTTTTACAAATCTGTCCAAATTAAACCTCTGTGTCCTGTTAAAGTCGATGGTCTAATTTTTATCTTGCTTCTTTATGTAAGAATGACTGTATGGATATCAAGCAATTACAAGTACCTAAGAACACACAGAATTTTTACATGGTTAACCCACAATATGTAAGCTATGTCCACAATGTAATAAGATTACTCCTAAATCATATAATCCACTTTTATTATCAAGGAATACAGCTGATGTTGTGGAAGGATCACTCTTTAACCACTTATAGAAGGATCACTCCTTAACAACTTACAATGATCTCCCGATCACTCCAAGGGTCTCCCACCTTTTTTCAAGAAGTACATAAAAAGTTTATGACAAAAATTCTCTGAGAAAGATCACTCAATATGCATAAGCTATTATTGTAGAAAACAAATATTCTCCTTCCTTATTGTCGGCTTCTCTTTTCGAGCTTGGCTAGTCTCTCCTCTGCAGATTCTCTTCCTTTTTTTTTTTGTGCTATTACTACTATTTCTCCTTTATAAGTTCTCTCTTTTACAGGTTCTTTCCTCAATAGGTTCTCTCTTCTACAAGTTCTCTCCTCTACAAGTTCTCTTCTTTGTAGGTTCTCTCCACTACAGGTTCTCCACTCGGTCTTGCTACCATTGCTGCCTCCTTTTATTGTACACTCTTTTTTTCTTTTTTGCTGTTAGAGGCTTTTTCCTTCTTGTTGCAACTGTTGCTTTTTCTTTTTTATTGCTGCCTCCTTCTTCCTTTTTTGTTGCTGTTTCCTTCTTCCTTTCTACTTCTACTGCTACAATTATTTTACTTTTGTTGTTGCAATCTTTCTACTTTTACTGTAACTACTGCCTCCTTCTTTCTTCAATGTTGTTATTGTTTCCTTCTACCATTACACTCTCCTTCTCTTGTGGTACTACTATCGTTTCCTTCTACTGCTACACTTTCCTTCTTCCTCTTGTGTTGTTGTTGGTTCCTTCTGCCGCTGCATTTTCCTTCTTTTTTTGGTGCTGTTGCTGGTTCTTTCTGTCATTGCACTTTCCTTCTCTTCTAGTATTGCTGCTGCACTCTCCTTCTTCCTCTGGTGCTGTTGCTATTTCCTTTTATCGTTGCACTTTCCTTCTTTCTCTGATACTGCTGTTGTCTCTCCTCCTTATTGTCTCTATACCGCATAGCTCTCTACTGTCTCTATGCCGCATAGCTCTCTGTTGTCTCTATACCACACAGCTCTTTGCTGTCTTTATGCTGCACAGCTCTCTGTTTCTTTATGCCATATAGCACTCTATTGTCTTTATGCCACACAGCTCTCTCTTATGTTCTACATCGCTCAACTCTCTTAGCATTTTACAACCCACTCTCTTGGCGTTCTACAACCCACTCTCTTGGTGTTCTGCAGCACATAACCTCTTGTCATTCCCCTTACTTATTCTTTTTAGTGGCTACTTTTTGTTACTCTGCTCCTTTTCTTTTTGGTGGCTGCTTTCTACCATTCTCTCTATTTCTTTATTACATTTTTGTAACACACCCCTCTCTTGACAGTTACATGGTTATATTTATAAGCCTTGAGTTTAGGGTTGCTTTATCATTAATGGTCAACATTGATTCCCAAGGGTTGCCCTACAATCAATAGTTAGCATTGATTCCTAAAATTTAAGGTCAATGGTCAGCATTGACTCTTAAAATTTAGATCAATGATCAACGATCAATGGTCAGCATTGACTCCTAAAATTTAAGATCAATGGTCAACATTAACTTATTGAATTTAGGGTTGACCTGCCATCAACGATTTTAACCAATGATTTTTCTGCATCTTAAGCTCATTTTCCTTGTTTGCAATGCTTTCAAAATCCCCTTGACGAATACAAATTGCACCTATGGGCAGGCCACAACTTGTATTGCTAGATCCTGAGCAATTTCCTTGTCTTTTGCCTTATCATATTGCTTATTGGCTAGTGTTGCCAACACTTTGTAAATGTAGCAAACACATCTCAAAGGCACTTATAAAATCAAGTTAATAAGGATAAATTTATGAGATACTATTGACAACAAATTCAACATTAGTCATCAAAGATAAGCTCAATAATCTCTCCTTTTGGATTTATTGGCAACACATTAAGTCCAAAAATTAGCAATTAAGAACAAGTAGTATCTTTTGACATTCATAGCTCCCCCTGAAACATACATCTCTCTTTTGCATATGGGTATGATATCAATTGGAAACAATCTTTAACTCCCCCTTTTTTCTACTTCTCCCCCTTGATAATTTCTCCCATTTTGTTTGATTTTTGTCCTTTAGATTTATCAAGCTACTCCTCTTTTTGATTAGTATATACTCTTTTTGGATTTATACAAAATATCTCCTCCTTTGACAACAAATTCAAAGAATAATAGAAGAGGGAACGAGAGAGAGGTTAGAGGCATGCCTTAGCCTTTATGGGGTGGCTGAACATATAAGGTCTGCTTTAACTTCTAGAACATCTTTCTTGATAAAAGTTTGGTGAATATATCTGAATAAATGAGCTTCAATGACTTCTTTGTTTAAATCTTCACATTTTTATGGGTAGCATTCACCATTTTCCCTTTTTGACATGTGTTGCAAATGGTATTTCTTTCTCTTTCAGCTTGAGTACATCTTTCATAACTTCATTTTTGTACAATTTGTTCAGCCCTTTTTATTCAAGATGTCTCAATCTCCTATGCCACAACAAATTCCCATTTTTGGTGCTCATGTTGCATGTGTTTTTACTGCAAGAAACTTGGTATAAGTTTTCATTTGTTCTTTCTCCTTTTGTAAGAATAACACCATCACTTAATCTTTTTACCGTGCAACCACTCTTTCTGAAAGTAACTTCATGCCCAATATCACAAAGTTGGCCAACACTAATTAAATTGTGTTTTAGCCCTTCAACATAAAGCACTTCCGCTGATTTTAGCTTTATTGCACCAATTTCAATAGCACCAACACCTTTAATCTTTAAGGCACCATTATTACCAAATGTGACTGACCCTTCATTATATTTTTTTACTTCCTTCAAGACCTTGGAATCTTCTGTCATGTGTGAAGAGCAGTTATTGTCCAAAATCCCTAGCTTTTTTTTCTTAAAAACTTTTAAGGCTATTTGCACAACCATAGCCATTTCCCTTCCTTTACTTATTCTTCAGCCAAACATAGGAGCATATGTAGGTGTTCTTTTTTGCACTCTTTGATTGGGCAGCAATGTCAAGCATTTCTTAGTAATATGTCTAGCCTTTTCACATCTTCCACAAATTTCTTCCAATATATCAAATCTATTTCTCAGTGGAATATGACTTCTTTTCACTTGAAGCTGTCTCCTTCTCAATAAAGTCTCCCTCTAGACTTTTGCCTCACATTCCTCTTTATTATAGGCCCATTACTCCAGCACACACTAGCCATGTGTCTATACTTACCACAACTCTAGCAAAATCCTTCAAATCTAAATTTTCTTCTATCACCAAATTCATGTCTCTTATCTTTAGCAATTGTTGTGGCAACCTTCTTTCTGTTTTTGACAACCTGTCTCCTTTAGATAGGAATTTTCATCATATATTTCCTAACCCATTTTATCTTAGGTTGATTTCTTTTCTTCATAACATCATTGTGTTTGCTTTTAGGTACAAACACAATTTTCTTCTTCTCTTCTACCCTCTTATTTGGCTTTTCAATATAGCTAAGTCCTTTCTTCCCTATGGAATGATGTCTTTGTTTGCTTAGACACTTATCCAACTTTTTGGTAGCTGAAGTTCCCGACTTCTCCCCAGGATTTACTAGTTTGTGATACTAAGAGGGGGGTGAATCAGTATCACCACAATTCGCAATTCGTAGGTAAGTGAACAACTTCAACCTCTTCTTAAAAGCAAACTCTTTCTCAGACTCGACTAAGGTAGATCTATTGCTACCTACTAATCACAATAGTCCCCAAAGTCACCTTTTAGATACCTTGCCTAATAGACAATTCAAATGTTCTTGTTTAACTCTTCGTTAGGTTATGGGTTGGCTGATACTTTAGATGCATTTACAACTCAATTCAAAACACAGAACGTAAAGCAAATTAAGGACACACGAGATTTACGTGGTTCCATCAATGTGACGTACATCCACGGTGGTAGGGACTCTCCCTTATTGAGACTATCCAATATACTTGTGAATGTAGGTTACAATGGATGTCTTTAATTTTCTGCTCCTTTCATTATTGCAATTACTAAGCAAGTATAATACAAAGAGTGTTACTTACTGTGTCTACCTTTCTTCTAGCTTGTCTTGCCTCTGTTGAATTGAAAGGCTGCTCCATTGTCGCTTAGAAGTTCACCGCAATGCTCTCTAACCTCTCTTGAAGAAGTTTGGAAATACGTTGAGTTCTTTCAATGTTTCACCGAATTCCTTCGTTGTTTCACACAGCTCCTGCTTTTACGGTCTCATGGTTTCACCTGTTTCCTTGCCCTACGATCTCATTATCTCACAGCTCGCTTGTCCGTTTTTCTCTCTCTTGTTGTCTAGCCGAATTTCTCTCTCTTCTCGCAGAATTTCTCTCTCTTCCTGCCAAATTTCTCTCTCTTCGTTCGTCTTCAATTTTGTCAGTGGTTTCTCTCTCTTTGTTTAGCCGGATATCTCTCACTATCCAACCGAATCTATCTCACCGTCCAGTTAGATCTGATTTTGGTCGTATCGACTCCTCTGTTTCGGCCGTCTCCTCTTTCTCTCTCTCGATGGTTGTTTTTTGTTGCCGTCGGTATCTCTCTCTTCTATGGTCATTTGGTTTCTTCTTCTACCGGTCTACTTTTCTTCGTCCTACCGTCCAACCCCGTCTAGCCGTAACCGGTTTTCTCTCCTGTTGATCCGTTTCTCTGTTTTTCCAACCGTCTATTTCTCTCTCTACCGTGTTATCTCCTCACAGATCGCTGGTGTGCCGTTCCTCACGGGTTTCTCTCCTTCCGCCAGTCTGCTCCAATTTAGCCGTCGAGTTTCCCTTCTCCTTGTCGGGTTTCTTCTCTTTCCACCGTCAACTCATTTTGCTTAATTTGTTTCTCTTTTTTGGCCGTCTTTCCCTCAATTGTTTCAGCCGTCTGCCCTATTCTCTTTGCCGACCACTCTGTCTCCCTTTTTGGCCGTCCACCTTTGCCGCCGTTTTGCTCAATTTTTTGGTCATCGAAAGCTGCGGTTTCTCTCTCCTTGTCGTCGACGGCTGTTTAATTTCCGACGACACTGTTCAATTTCTGACAACACTGTTTAATTTTCGACAATATTGTTCACTACGGCTACTCTTTTCTTTTGCAGGTGGTGTTCTTTTTGGTTGGTCGGTTATCTAGGTTTTGCTGAATGCTCAATATTGCCGACATCTTGTTCTTTGTCTTCCAAGACCTTTATATATCTCTTCCATGAAACCCTAATAGGGCTTACGTGCCGAATTTACTTTCTTGCTCCTCCATGCGGATTTACGTTCTTACCCTTCCATGTGGATTTACTTTCTTGCACACTTAAACCTAGTTGACAACAATTACAACCCATACAAGATTGTGGGAACAACAATCTCCCCCGTTGTAATTGTTAGCAACACTTATAACAAAAGCCACTATGTAGCAGTTTCAATTCCCCCTAAATATGCACTTCCCCTTTCTTAACAGCTCCCCCTGCACTGTTGCTTCTCTTCCCCTTTGCCAACCAATTACAAATTTGAAAAACTCACAAAGTAGAGATGGAGGATTCACCTGATTTTTAGGCTTGAGGAGGCATTCGCACAGACAGACTCATTCTGTGCTTTTCAAACAGCTTTATGGATAGAGATTTAGTTAGATCTTGTGTAGCCTTTTCAACAGATTTATGTTCAACTTGTGAGAGTAAAGCAGTAGCTCCTACAATTCTTCTTCTTGTTGTAACTCCTGCTGATGGGTCACCTGTGATCTGATTTTCTTGATGAGCACTGGTCCATGTTTTCTTGGGCTTTCTTTCTTGCACAGTTTTAGTTGTAAGAGGATCTCTTTCTTCATCAATCACATACAAATTTCCAATTGTTCTCTTACCAGTTGCAACAGTATTGCCTTCTTTACTCTTTACCAGGCAACCTGTTTTTATGAATATTGCCTTATGGTCTTCATTGCATAGTTTGCTGACAGATGCTAGATTATATCTGAGTCCTTCAACATGCAGAACATCTTTTAGCTTTCCTCTTCTAATGTGTACTGACCCCTGACCACTGATGTTGAGTGAATCATCATTGCCAAACTTGACTCTACCTTCTCTTAACTTGTTTAGCTTTGATAATTTACTCTTGTCTCCCGTCATGTGTGAAGTGCATCCACTGTCAAGGATCCACTGCTTATCCTTGTAGTCAGCTTTGAGTGCAATTTCAACTATATTAGCCACCTCCCTTTTAGCTTTGTATTCCTTCTTTTGAACTAGCTGGAAGATAGCTTTCTCCTTTTTCTCAGCTTTGACTGCACCGCTTGTTTTCACTGTGCCATTAAGCGCCTTCTCTTGCTTAGGGAGAAGTGTCATACATCTTTTGACATTATGGCCATCCTGCCCACACCTTTCATACTACTCTAAGTCTGCCAATATAGCAAACATGTTCTTTGAAATCACTGGTTTGGGCCTCCACCAACAATCCTTGTCAATGTGTCCTTGCCTTTTACAGTATGTGCAAGAATTCATGACAAGTGTTCTCTTCTGGATTCTATATTGTCTCCCCCTGTATGCAACATCGTATCTTCTCAAGTTGGAGACATATACTGGCCTTTTCCACTAGTATTTAATTGCCTTATAACTTCAAACTCCACAATAAAGGCAATGATCTTGAAACTGCCTCTTCTTGGGTCTGATCATAGCTTGTCTTCTTCTATTCATTACTTGTTGTGCAGGCAAAGTAACTGGCTTCTTTGCTTGTGTGACTTTCATTTCAGTCACCTTCTTCTCCTTCTTCTGTTCAGCTGTAGCCCTCTGCTGGCTGACTTTCTTTTCTCCATTTTTGTTTGCCACAGTAGGTTGCTTCTTCAGATCTTCTTTATTCTCCGCTATCTTCTCCTGAGTCACAACCTTCTCTTTCAACTTCTGTGGAACATTCTTATTACCTTTAGCCAATGCAGCCTCAGATTGCTGCACTTTCTCTTCATTCTTTTTTCCTTTTGCAGAACTTGTTTCTCTTATCATTTCAAGCTTTTGCAAGTTCTCTTCACTACTTTTGAGTTGTTGCTGAAGTCTCAGCAACTCTTTCTCCATTCCTTCAATTTTTGAAGCCCTTGAACCAAGCTCCATTGTAAGTCTTCACATATCTTGATTTGTTCTCCAAATCTTCTCTTCAAGTCAATATGCTCGGCCTTCATTTCATCCTTTGGACTTTCAGCTTCCTCAGACTTAGCTTCAACTTGTTTTATATGGGCCTCCGACCTTCTTATGGTTCTACCCCTTCTGACTATCTTTTTTAAAGCTACTTTCAACTCAGCTTCAAGATCTGGCTCTTCTTCATCAACCTCCTCTTCCTCTTCAGAGGTTGAGTTACCACCTTGTGCTGATGCCATAAAGACATGCTCATCTAATAAGTCTTCATCTTCCTCTTCATCAGCTTCTTTTGTCTGACTCACATAACTCTTGAATGAGTTTCTCTTCTTCCTCTGTGGGTTGGCAATTTCTTACTGGACTTCTTTGATTTGAATGATGATCTTCTCCATCTTGAATTTTGCTCATCATCACCATCCTCATCTTCATCATTAAGTTTCACTTTGCACTGAGAAGCAAAGTGTCCAGTTTGCCCACAACGATAACATCTCAAGGCTAGTTGTCCTTTTCCCTTCTTAGACCCCTTTTTGAATTTCCTTGTGAAGTAATCCAATACTTCACCTTCACTTTCTTCCTCATCATCATCATCATGATCATCCCTACTAGGTGATTCTTCCTTTTCTTTTATCTTCAAGTGCTTCATAGCTTTGAAAGCTGCCTCCTTTGATACCTTTGTTGTTACAGAGCTTTCAGCTGACTTTATCCTCATCTCATATGCAATGAGATTGCACTAGAGATCATGTAGAGACATAGAATTGAGATCTCTACTCTCCTCTATGGCTGCTACCTTTGAGGCAAACCTCTCAGGCAGAATTCTTAGAATTTTCTTCACAATCGATGAGTCCTTCTTGTTCTTCCCATGACTTTTAAGGTCGTTTACAGCATCAATAACCCTAGTGAAGAACTCTTGAACTGTCTCATTCTTCTGCATTATGAGAGATTCATATCTCTCCTTGAACACTTGAAGCTTAGTCTCCTTCATTCTACCATCACCTTTATAGACTTTCTGCAATCTGTCCCATATCTCCTTAGCAGATTTGCAGTCCATCACTTTAGCATACTCAGCATCTGTCAATGCTAAAATGATGACATTTGAGACCTTCCCATTTATCTCAAACTGCCTTAACTCCTCTGGGGTTGGGTCTTTACTTTCTTCTGGAGCCACAAAACCCTCTTGTACGCATTTCACCACGTTTATTCCCATGGTTGCAAATACCACTTGCATTCTTGCTCTCCACATATGGTAGTTGGTTCCGTTGAAGATTGGAACCTTCTTGCTGTAAGTGGTTCTAGTGTTGGTACCGATTTCCATTTCTCAATATACTGAACAAGTCAAACTTCTAGATCCCTTCAAATAGTACACCAAGCTGTTAAGCTTCAAACTGGTGAACCTGTGCTCTGATACCAATTAAAGTTCCTAACTTCTCCCTAGGATCTACTAGTTTGTGATACTGAGAGGGGGGTGAATCAGTATCACCACAATTCGCAATTCGCAGGTAAGTGAACAACTTCAACCTCTTCTTAAAAGCAAACTCTTTCTTAGACTCGACTAAGGTAAATCTATTGCTACCTACTAATCACAATAGTCCCCAAAGTCACCTTTCAGACACCTTGCCTAATAAACAATTCAGATGTTTTTGTTTAAGTCTTCATTAGGTTATGGGTTGGCTAATACTTTAGCTGCATTCACAACTCAATTCAAAACACAGAACGTAAAGCAAATTAAGGACACACGAGATTTACGTGGTTCCGTCAACGTGACGTACATCCACAGTGGTAGGGACTCTCCCTTACCGAGACTATCCATTATACTTGTGAATACAGGTTACAATGGATGTCTTTAATTCTCTGCTCCTTTCACTATTGCAATTACTAAGCAAGTATAATATAAGAGTGTCACTTACTATGTCTACCCTTCTTCTAGCTTGTCTTGCCTTTGTTGAATTGAAAGGCTGCTCCACTACCACTTAAAAGTTCACCGTAACACTCTCTAACCTTTCTTGAAGAAGTTTAGAAATACGTTGAGTTCTTTCAATGTTTCGCTGAATTCCTTTGTTGTTTCACACAGCTCCTGCTTTCACCATCTCACGGTTTCACCTGTCTCTTTGCCCCACGATTTCACTATCTCACGGCTTGCCTATCCGTTTTTCTCTCTCTTGCTGTCCAGCTGGATTTCCCTCTCTTCCGCCGGATTTCTCTCTCTTCACCAGATTTCTCTCTTTGTTCGTCTTCGATTCTGTCGATGGTTTCTCTCTCTTCGTTCAACTGGATCTCTCTCACTATCCAGCCGGATCTATCTCACCGTCGAGTTGGATCTGATTTTGGCCGTATCGACTCCTTTGTTCCAGCTGTCTCTTCTTTCTCTCTCTACATGGTTGTTCTTTGTTGCTGTCAGTATCTCTCTCTTCTATGGCCATCTGGTTTCTTCTTCCGCTGGTCCAGCCTCGTCTAGCCGTAAGTGGTTTTCTCTCCCGTTGACCCGTTTCTCTGTTTTTTCGACCGTCTGTTTCTCTCTCTACCGTGTTGTCTCCTCACAGATCGCTGATGTGCCGGTGGTGTGCCATTCCTCACGGGTTTCTCTCCTTCCGCCGGTTTGCTCCAATTTGGCCGTCGAGTTTCCCTTCTCCTTGTCAGGTTTCTTTTCCTTTCGCCGTTAACTCATTTTGCTCAATTTTTTTCTCTTTTTCAGCCATCTTTCCCTCAATTGTTTCGGCCGTTTGCCCTATCTCTTTGCCGACCACTCTATCTCCCTTTTCGGCTATCCACCTTTGCCGCCGTTTTGCTCAATTTTTCGGTCATCGATGGCTGCGGTTTCTCTCTCCTTGCCGTCGATGGCTGTTCAATTTTTGACGACACTGTTCAATTTCCAACAACACTGTTTAATTTCTGACAATACCGTTCACTACAGGTACTCTTTTCTTTTGCAGGTGGTGTTCTTCTGTGTAGGGTTTGGTGTTCTCTTTGGTTGGTCAGTTATCTAGGTTTTGCTGAATGCTTAATATTACTGACACCCTGTTCTTTGTCTTCCAAGACCTTTATATATCTCTTCCATGAAACCCTAATAGGGCTTACGTGGCGGATTTACATTCTTGCCCTTACGCGACGGATTTACTTTCTTGCCCCTCCATGTGGATTTATGTTCTTGCCCTTCCATATGGATTTACCTTCTTACCCTTCCATGTGGCTTTACTTTCTTGCACACTTAAACCTAGTTGACAACAATTACAACCCATATAAAGCTGTGGAAACAACAGTAGCATTCACCTTAATAGCATTTGTTGAAGACAACTCTTCTCTTACTTTATGGCCTGCATAAAGCTTTTTTCATACTTCTTCAATTCAGACTCAGCTTTATGCAGCTTAGTTTGCAAAATTAGCACTTCTTGCTCTTGTGCAATCACCTTAGTGCCAAGATCTTTGTGTATCTTGCCTTGCTTTATCTCAAATACATTTAGCTCTTTAATTCTCATTAAGTACTCCATCTCTTTCGCTTCAAACTCCTTCTTTTTCACTTATATATCAAATTTATCAATAGCAAAATTTATATTCAGTTTCTTAAGATGCTTTACCTCCTTTTCTAGCTTACTATTTTTGTGCAAACAAGCTCTCAATTCATTCTCAAGTTACTGCATAAACTCTTTCTCTTCCTTTTCAGTTGATTCCTCATCATTTAAGGATTTTTTTTGATAATTTACTTATGCAACCAACACATTTTCTAAAATATCATCAGCTTCTTCTTTAGAATCTTCTTCATCCAACTTACTTAAAAACTTTTCTTCTTTTAGATTTGTAGAGTTGCATTTTCCTTTTGGCACTTGAATTTTTAGCTTTAGAATAGCTGAATTTCTTTGTTCTCCTCCTTAGGGCCAACTCATTATCATCATCATTATTTACTTCTTTTCTATTTGGGCAATCCACGGTAAAGTGCCTAAGTACTCCACAACTAAAGCACTGCAAGAATAATTTTTCCTTGTACTTCCTTTTTCTTTTCCTTATATTTTTGGTGATATATGTCATGACTTTATTAAGTTTAATATCACCATCTTCAACTTTTGAGCTGCTATCAAATTCTTCTTTTTGTTATTTAATCTTTAACTTCTTTATTGGAGTTATTTTCATTTCATAAGCTACCAATATGTTGTATAAATCATCCTAGGGTAGCCTATCCAAATCTCTATCTTCTATGGAGGAAACTTTGACATTGAAAGCTTTCAGTAAGGTTTTAAGTATCTTCTTTACCATAATAACATCGTTGATATCCTCTCTATAGCCTCTAATAGAGCATACAATTTCATTTACTTTTGTAAAGAAGGCATCGATTAATTCATTATTTAGCATTTTTATATCTTCAAATCTGCTTTTCCAAATTTGTTGCTTGACTTCCTTCATAACCTTGTCTTCAATTTGTCCTAAATTTGTTTGGTTGTGTTACACCCCATCATTTTTGTGAATTCTTTATTTGATAAAAAGATGTATAAGGCATTTCTAGCCTTTTCATCATACTCTAAATTCTTTTTATCAGTAGGTGTCATAGCAGCACCTTCAGCAACAAGGATGAAGCCACTGACAATGGATTCAAACACATTCAAACCAAGTGACAATAGATATGAGTGTATTCTATTCTTCTATAATTGATAATTTTGTCCATCAAACATAGGAATACCTTTGTTATTGACACTATTTATGCTTTTTATGATATTGACCAACAGATAATATAATCACAATAGCAACAAAACTTTAAGGTGTAAGTAGAATGGATCAACAGAGGAACCACACTATGATACTATTTGATGAAGACCTTCTTAGGTCTCATACTAAGAGGGAGAGGAGGTGAATTAGTGTAAGATGCTTACTTTTTACAAATCTATCTGGATTAAACCTCTGTGACTTATTGAAGTCAATGATCCAATTTTTTTTATCTTGCTTCTTTATGTGATAACGACTATATGGATATCAAGCAAGCATAAGTACTCGAGAACAGATAGAATTTTTACGTGGTTCACCCACAATGTGTGAGCTACGATCATGGTGTCATAAGATTACTTCTAAATCACACAATCCACTCTTGTTATCAAGGGATATAACTAATGTTGTGGAAGGATCACTCTTTAACCACTTATGGAAGGATCATTCCTTAACCACTTACAATGATCTCCCAATCACTTGAAGAGTTGATCTCCTAATCACTCGAAAGATTGATCTCTCGATCACTCCAAGGGTCTCCCACCCTTTTTCAAGAAGTACATAAAAATTTTATGACAAAACGTCCTTGAGAAAGATTACTAAATATACACAAACTACTATTGCAGAAATAGATCTTCTTCTTCCTCACTGTCGATTTCTCTCCTTAAGTTTTACCAGTCTCTCATCTGCAGGTTCTCTTCCTTTTTTTTTGGCCGCTGCGACTTTCTCTCCTCTGCAGGTTCTCTTCCTTTTTTTTTTGCCGCTGCTACTTTCTCTCCTCTGCAAGTTCTCTCTTCTGCAAGTTCTCTCCTCTGTAGGTCCTCTCCTCTGTAGGTTCTCTTAGCTGTAAGTTCTTTCCTCTGCAAGTTTTCTCTTCTGTAGGTTCTCTCCACTGCAAGTTCTTTCCTCTGCAAGTTTTCTCTTCTGTAGGTTCTCTCCACTGCAAGTTCTTTCCTCTGCAAGTTCTCTCTTCTGCAGGTTCCCTTCACTGTAAGTTCTCTCTACTTTTGGTTATCTTCGTCTTGCTGCCGCTACTGCCTCCTTCTGTTATGCCCTCTCTTTTTCTTTTTTGTTGCTGGAGGCTTTTTTTTTTTGCTACAACTATTGCTTTTTCTTTTTTGCTATCGAAGGCCTTTTCTTTTCTGTTGTTGGAGGGTTTTTCTTTTCTGCTGCTACCTCTTTCTTCCTTTTTTACTTCTACTGTTGTAAGTTTTTTGCTTTTACTATTACAATCCTTCTGCTTCTACTGTAGTTGCTGCCTTTTTTTCTTTTGGTGCTGCTGCTATTTCCTGCCACTACAATTTCCTTCTCTTCTAATGGTGCAATTGTTTCCTTCTGCCACTGCACTCTCCTTCTCTTTTGGTGCTATTGTTGTCTCCTTCTATTGTTACACTTTCCTTTTTCCTCTGGTGTTGTTGCTATTTCCTTCTACCGTTGCACTCTTCTTCTTCTTTTAGGCTGTTGTTTTCTTTCCTCCTTGCTATCTCTATGCCGAACAGCTCTTTGCTGTCTCTATGTGGTATAACACTCTACTGTTTTTATGCTGCATAGCTCTCTATTGTCTCTATGCCACATAGCTCTCTCTTATATTCTATAGCACTTAACTCTCTTGGCATTCTGCAGCTAACTCTTTTGGCATTCTGCAGCACATATAATTTCTTCCTTTTGACATTTTCTCTTATGGTCTATAGCACACAACCTCTTATCATTCCCCTTACTTATTCTTTTTGGTGGTTGTTCTTAGTCATATTGCTCCTTTTCTTTTTGGTGGCTACTCTCTACCATTCTCTATTTCTTTATTATGTTTCTGTAGCACACCTCTCTCTTAACAACTGCATGGATATATTTATAAGCCTTGAATTTATGGTTGCCTTATCATCAATGGTTAGCATTGATTCTTAAGGATTACCTTATAATCAATGGTCAATATTGATTCTTAAAATTTAGGCTTAATGGTTAAAGGTCAATGGTTAACATTAACTTATTGAATTTAGGGTTGACCTATCATCAACAGTTTTGACCAACAATCTCTTTGCATCTCAAGCTCCTTTTCCTTGTTTACAATGCTTTTGAGAATCTTCTTGATGAATACAAATTACACCTATGTGTAGGCCATAACCTGCATTACTAGATCTTGAGCAATTTCCTTGGCTTTTGCCTTAACATGTTGTTCATTGCCTGGTGCCGCTAACACTTCGTAAATGCAGTAAATGCAGCAAATACATCTCAAAGGCACCAATAACATCAAATCAACAAGGACAAATTTATAAAATGTTGTTAACAACAAATCCAACATTAGACATAAAAGATGGGTTCAACAGAACTGTGTCAATTTTTCATAAATTGTCCTTTAGTCATTGTATTTTCAAATATCTGTTATTTCACTCTAAAGCTTTCTTAAACCTTTCAAGTAAGTTTTGGAATCCTAACATGTTAGCAATAAATATGAATTATTGAAGTTCCTGACTTCTCTCTAGGATCTACTAGTTTGTGATACTAAGAGGGGGGGTGAATCAGTATCACCACAATTCGCAATTCGCAGGTAAGTGAACAACTTCAACCTCTTTTTAAAAGCAAACTCTTTCTCAGACTCGACTAAGGTAGATCTATTGCTACCTACTAATCACAATAGTCTCCAAAATCACCTTTCAGACACCTTGCCTAATAGACAATACGGATGTTCTTGTTTAGGTCTTCGTTAGGTTATGGGTTGGCTGATACTTTAGCTGCGTTTACAACTCAATTCAAAACACAGAACGTAAAGCAAATTAAGGACACACGAGATTTACGTGGTTCCGTCAACGTGATGTACATCCACGGTGGTAGGGACTCTCTCTCTCTCTACCGAGACTATCCACTATACTTGTGAATACAAGTTACAATGGATGTCTTTAATTCTTTACTCCTTTCAATATTGCAATTACTAAGCAAGTACAATACAAAGAGTGTCACTTATTGTGTCTACCTTTCTTCTAACTTGTCTTGCCTTTGTTGAATTGAAAGGCTGCTCCACTGCCGCTTAAAAGTTCACTGCAATGCTCTCTAACCTCTCTTGAAGAAGTCTGGAAATACGTTGAGTTCAATGCTTCGCCAAATTTCTACGTTGTTTCACACAACTCCTGCTTTCACTGTTTTACGGTCTTATCCGTCTCCTTGTCTCACGATCTCACTGTCTCACGGCTCGCCTATTCGTTTCTCTCTCTCTTGCTGTCCAGCCGGATTTCTCTCTCCTACCGCCGAATTTCTCTCTCTTCGTTGGATTTCTCTCTCTTCACCGGATTTCACTTTTCTGTTCACTGTAAGGTTTCTCTCTCTTCCCGCCGCTGTGCTCCAGTTTGGCCGTAAGGTTTCTCTCTCTTCCCGCTAGTCTGCTCTGATTTGGCCGTCGGGTTTCTCTCTCCTTCCGATCTAGCCGTATAGGTCTTTGCCGTCCACCCACTTTCGGTTGTCCAGCCATGTCATCTCCTCGCCAAACGCTGGTGTACCGATGGTGTGCCGTTCCTCACGGGTTTCTCTCCTTCTCCGATCTGCGTTTTCTCTCTCTTCGTCCGTCGATTGCGTTTTCTCTCTCTTGGTCCGCCGGTTTGCTCGATTTTCCGACCGTCGATGGCTGCGTTTTCTTTTCCTTCCCGTCGACGGCTGCTCAATTGTTTCGGTCGTTCACTCTCCTCGTCGATCGTCTCGCCGTTATATGTGTTTCTTTCCTATCTCCGACGATGGCTTCACTGTGCGGTTACTGTTCACTCGACGGCACTATTCACGGCGACTACTGTTCACTCGATTTGTCCGTCGGCTGCACTGTTTACTCTCTTCGTCCTTGCCGGTGTGTAGGGTTTGGCGTTCTCTTTGGTTGGTCGATTGTCTAGGTTTTGCTAAATGTTCAATATTGCCGACACCTTGTTCTTTGTCTTCTAAGACCATTATATACTCTACTCCATGAAATTCTAACGGGGCTTACGCGGTGAATTTACTTTCTTACCCTTCCATATGGCTTTACTTTCTTGCACACTTAAACCTAGTTGACAACAATTGCAACTCATACAAAGCTATGGGAACAACAATTATAATCCTAAATGATTGGATAAATTAAAAACTTTTAATTTATTATTAATTCACTAATTAATCAATTCATATTTATAAATCATAATTGATGTCTAGTTATAAGTTATAACCACCTAAATGTTAGGATTACCAAAAGATGGCTCAACATTTCCTTTTAGTACATGGTTATTTACTATAATTTAATTCTTTTATTATACTAATATTTTGATTAAATATAAAGTGTAGAATTAAAGTATACTCTATTTTATCCAATTATATTTGTTCTTAAATATAGATCATAATTCTTTATCAATATTCATTCCACTTTGAGCAAGAAATTTCTTAAACCAATATTTATTAAAAATAGTGAAATATTCTCCAATGATTACTTCAAGATGATAAATCCTTAATTGATCATTCAACTAGCTTTGTATGGTTTATATTATGCCTAATGCAAGCCCTTACAAGATGATTCTTAATTAGGACAATCCAAAGGTTTAATCAAAGTATAACAATTCCCATATCAAGTACTTTAATGATATCAAGTCTTAAGATCATTTATACAATCGTCAAATGAGCAATTTCACAGTATAAATAATATTCCATTTGTGAATTCTCAAAATAAGTCAATTCAGTAAACTTGTTTATTTAATAAGCATTTATATGTTTGTTCAAGTATCCCTATACTTTTGTTTATAAGATCTTTCTTCATAACAAAGGAATATAACATATGTTAGTCTCATAACTTTAGCAATATCAAATCTCGATAATGTATAAACTAAGAATATTTAAGTATAATACATTAATGCAATAAATATCTCATGATTATAATCTTATCATAATTATTTTTACAAAGTATATTTATTCTATAGACTTTATTTTTAAAGTTTACTAACAATTAAATCATTCATATAAATAATACTACAGATAAAGAATGTTTTTATCAATAAAATTGTTTAGATGAAATATCCAATATAAGTTTAAATGGAAACCAACTTATTAGTTATTAAGACATATATTGATAATGTCATTACCAACCTTGGCATAGGGGTTTGCTATTATGCAATATGGTTCATTTATATCCAAATTGCTGTCCATTGTTTTACTCTTATTGTTTTAGTTATCTTTTAAAGCTAATTTTGTGTTAATGTTATTTAGAGAGTTTTGATTATAAGTTGGGTCTTTGCTTGATAAGGCTAAGTACTACTACTAATTTTCCTAGGAGGGGTAGCTTTGTGTATAATATATCATTTTTGGTTCATTTATACCCATTTTGATATCCATTATTATTTAATTCTTACTACTATAAGATGGTTGTTATCATGCTATTGCTAGAAGTTAGTGGGTTTATTAAAAGTAGTTGTCACTTAGTGCTCATTTTAGATGATTATTGCTTAGAGAGTTTTGATTATAGGCATAAAGAAAGGCACGGTGGATTGCTTTCTTAAAATGTAGAGAGACAAGATATACATCAATGTCTCTACTCATCCATATTCTTTTTCTCCTATTTCTTGTAAACATATCCATTTCAGAGGCTTTAGTTGCCTCAATTAACATCATGGTGTTAGGTTGCTACATAGTGAATCTTAGTTTAATTAATTTGTGAGATTTAAATAATTTTTTAAATATAATTTTATGTCTTGTTTGACTCAAATGAGGTGTCCTTTTAATCTACATCAACTTATTAAGTCAAATTATGTTTTACTTGCATAAAGCAATTCAAAAAAAAAAAAAAGGTTTTACTCGCAGAATTTAACTAGTTGTTTTTTCCTAATAAAGAAATTTATCTTGTTTTTGATTCATTTTTGACATTTCATAACTTTTCTAGATTACTATAAATTAGCAATTCACATATGGTTTGGTCCAATTACTACGTCAAAACAGTTGGTGAAAACCCTAAACCTTAACCGCAAGAAAGTAAAGCCATATGGAGGGGCAAGAGAGTAATTTAAAGCTACATGGAGGGGCAAGGAAGTAAAACCATATGGCAACCCTACACCATCGGTAGAAAAGAGAGGAAATTAGATACGGAAGGATGGCTAGACGGTAGAACAAAGAGTTACCACTGTAAATGAAGAGCCACCACTGTAAGAGAGAGTGGACGAAAAAAGAAGGAGACCTGACTGGACGACAAGGAGAAAACACAGCAAAATAAGGGTACACGGCTGGACGGTGAAGGTGAAAACACAGCTGGACAGTGAGATGTGAAACAGCAGACCAGAAGCGTGAGTACAAGCCGTGAAGACATGAGACGGTGAAAGCAAGAGTCATGTGAAACAACCTAGAGAAGGAATTCGGTGAAGCATTGAAAAGAACTCAACGTATTTCCAGATTTCTTCAAGAGAGGTTAGAAAGTGTTGTGGTGAACTTCTAAGCGGCAGTGAAGCAGCTTGTTCAATTCAACAGAGGCAAGATAAGCTAGAAGAAGGGTAAACACAGTAAATGACACTCTTTTTATTGTACTTGCTTTGTATTTACAATAGTGAAAGGAACAGAAGATTAAGACATCCATTGTAACTACATTGTGGACATAGGGAGTACCACACCGGTATTCTCAAGTATAGTGGATTGTCTCAATAGAGGAAGAATCCCTACCACCGTGGACGTACGTCACATTGACGGAACCACGTAAATCTTTTGTGTTTTTACTTTGATTTACATTCTGTGTTTTGAATTGAGTTGTGAACGCAGCTAAAGTATTATCGAACCCATAACCCAAAAAAGACCTAATTAAGAACATCCGATCTGTCTCATAGGCAAGGTGTCTAAAAGGTGACTTTGGGGACTACTGTGATTAGTAGGTAACAATAGATCTACCTTAGTCGAATCTGAGAAAGAGTTCACTTTTAAGAAGAGGTTGAAGTTGTTCACATACCTGCGTATTGACGAAAGTGAAAGTATTAAAGAAGTAGAATGCTTTGGCTTAAATTATCAATGTTTTTAAGGGATGTGATATTGATTCACCCCTCCTTCTCAGTATCACAGACTAGTAGATCCTAGGGTGAAGTCGGAAACTTCAATTGGTATCAGAGCATAGGTTCACCAGTTTGAAGCTTAACAGCTTGGTGTACTAGTTTGAAGGGTTTCAGGAGTTTTAACTTGTTCAGCATACTGAGAAATGGATGTCGATACCAGCAACAGCACTACTTATAGTAAGAAGGTTCCAATCTTCTGCGGAACCAATTACCATATGTGGAAAGTGAGAATAAAGGTGGTATTTGCAACCATAGGCATGAACGTTGTGGAATCTGTACAGGAGGGTTTTGAGCCTTCAAAAGAAGGTAAAGATCCAACCCCAGAGGAATTAAGGCAGTTTGAGATCAATGGGAAGAACTCAAATGTCATCATTTTAGCATTGACAGATGTTGAATATGCTAAAGTTATGGACTGCAAATCTACTAAGGAGATATGGGATAGATTGGAGAAGGTCTATGAAGGTGATGGCAGAATGAAGAAGGCCAAGCTTCAAGTTTTCAAGGAAAGATATGAATCCCTTAGAATGCAGAAGAATGAGACAGTCCAAGAGTTCTTCACCAGGGTTATTGATGCTATAAACAACCTTAGAAGTCATGGGAAGAACAAGAAGGACTCATCTATTGTGAAGAAAATTTTGAGAATTCTACTTGAGAGGTTTGCCTTAAAGGTGGCAACCATAGAGGAGAGTAAAGATCTTAATTTTATGTCCCTGCATGATCTCCAGTGCAATCTCATTGCATATGAGATGAGAATAAAGTCAACTGAAAGTTCCTCAACGTCAAAGGTATCAAAGGAGGTAGCTTTCAAAGCTATGAAACACTTAAAGATAAAAGAAGAGGAAGAATCATCTAGTGAGGATGATGATGGTGATAAGGAAGAAAGTGAAGGTGAAGTGTTGGCTTACTTCACAAGGAAATTCAAGAAGGGGTCTAAGAAGGGAAAAGGACAGTTGTCTTTGAGATGTTATTGTTGTGGGCAAACTGGACACTTTGCTTCTCAGTGCAAAGTGAAACTTGATGATGAAGATGAGGATGGTGATGATGAGTAGAATTCAAAATGGAGAAGACCATCGTTCAAATCAAAGAAGTCCAGTAAGAAGACTACCAACCCACAGAAGAAGAAGAAAGGCTCATTCAAGATTTATGTGAGTCAGACAAAAGAAGTTGATGAGGAGGAAGATGAAGACTCATTAGATGAGCATGCCTTTATGGCATTAGCTCAAGGTGGTAGTTTAACCTCTGAAGAGGAAGAGGAGTTTGATGAAGAAGAACCAGATCTTGAAGCTGAGTTGGAAGCAGCTTCAAAGGAAATAATTAGAAGGGGCAGAACCATAAAAAGGTTAGAGGCTTACATAAAACAAGTTGAAGCAAAGTCTGAGGAAGCTGAAAGTCAAAAGGATGAAATAAAGGCTGAACATATTGACTTGAAGAGAAGATTTGAAGAACAGATCAAAATATGTGAAGACCTTACAATAGAGTTTGGCTCAAGGACTTCAAAAATTAAAGGAATGGAGAAAGAGTTGCTGAGACTTCAGCAACAACTTAAAAGGAGTGAAGAGAATGTGCAGAAGCTTGAAATGATAGGAGAAACAAGTTTTGCAAGAGAAAAGAAGAATGAAGAGAAAGTGCAGTAATCTGAGGCTGCAATGCCTAAAGATAATAAGCATGTGCCACAGAAGTTAAAAGAGAAGGTTGTGACTCAAGAGAAGATAGCTGAGAATAAAAAGGATTTGAAGAAGCAACCTAGGGTGGCAAACAAAAATGAAGAAAAGAAGGTCAACCAGCAAAAGGCTATGACTGAACAGAAGAAGGAGAAGAAGGTAACTGAAATGAAAGTCACACAAGCAAAGAAGCCAACTACGTTGCCCACATAGCAAGTAATGAACAAAAGAAAACAAGCTGTGATCAAGGTTACTATCTTTATTGTGGAGTTTGGGGTCATAAGGCGAGTAACTGCTGGTGGAGAATGCTAGTATATGTCTCTAACTTGAGAAGATACGATACTGCATATAAAGGGAGACAATACAAAATTCAAAGGAGAACACCTGTCGTAAGTTCTTGCACATACTGTAAAAAGCAAGGACACACTAACAAGGAGTGTTGGTGGAAGCCCAAACCAGTGGTTTCAAAGAACAAGTTTACTGTATTGGCAGACTTGGAGCAGTGTGAAAGGTGCGGACAGGATGGCCGTAATGCCAAGAGATGCATGACACTTCTCTCTGAGCAAGAGAAGGCACTCAATGGCACAGTAAAAACAATTGGTGCAGTCAAAGTTAAGATCAAAGTATTGAGGTCAGATCAAGGCACTGAATTTACAAATGAAGCTTTTGAAGATTATCTTGAGAAGCATGGTATTCACCATCAGATGGTAACAGTAAGAACACCTTAACAAAATGGGATGGTAGAGAGGAAAAATAGAGCCTTGGTTGAAATGGTAAGAACTCTACTGCTGGAATCCAAGCTTTACACAAGATTTTGGATAGAAGTAACATTTACAGCCGTGCACCTACTAAATAGATTTTTACTAAGGCCCAATACTGATATGACTCCATATGAGCTATGGAGTGGGAAGAAGACAACAGCCAAGTATCTCAGAATCTTTAGCAGCCTATGTTTTGTGAAGAACAAGAAGCAAAACTTGGGAAAATTCAATGCTAGGTTTGATGAAGGCATCTTTGTGGGATACTTAGCAAAAACAAAAGGTTACAGAGTTTTTTTGCATAAGTTGGGAAAAGTTATCACATCCAGTGATGTAAGAATAGATGAGAATTGGAAAACAATGCATAATGGAGAAGCTAAGGACAATGAAGAAGATGACTTCAAGATAGATGAAGAATCAGACCAACATGATGAAGAGAAACAAGAAGTAAGTTCAGACTCGGAGAAGAATGAGTTTAAAGATGAAGAAAAAGATTCTCTTGCAACTAAGACTGTGCAAGAAAGAAGGATAAAGAAAACGTGGACCAGTGCTCATCAAGGAAATCGGATTATAGGTGACCCATCAGTAGGAGTTACAACAAAAAGAAGAATTGTGTGAGCTACTGCTTTACTCTCACAAGTTGAACCTAAATCTGTTGAAGAGGCTATATAAGACAAAGCCTAGGTCAAAGCTATCAATGAGGAGCTGGATCAAATCGAGAAGAATGATACATGGGAGCTGGTTCCAAGACCAACTAACAAGAATGTCATAGGAACAAAATGGGTGTTTAGGAATAAACATAATGAAGATGACAAGGTGGTGAGGAACAAGGCCAAGCTGGTTTGCAAAGGCTACTCTTAGATAGAAGGAGTAGATGTTGATGAAACTTTTGTGCCAATGGCAAGGTTAGAAACTATTAGAATGTTCTTAGCTTTAGTGGCACATAAGAGGTATAAAGTTTATCAGATGGATGTGAAATCAGCCTTTCTGAATGGGCTCTTGAAAGAAAAAGTGTATATTGAACAACCTGATGGAGTACAAATCAGTAAGGATGAGATACACATGTGTAAGCTGAAGAAAGCCTTGTATGGCCTTAAACAAGCTCCAAGAGCATGGTACAGCAGGTTGGATGCATATTTGAGAAGGTTGAACTTCAGAAGAAGAACAGTTGATAATAACCTATATGTGTTCAACTCAGAAAAAGGCCAGTTGATAACCATAGTATATGTAGATGACATCATCTTTGGAGGGGATCACTCTGAGCTATGTCAAGATTTTGCACAAAAGATGAGTGAGGAATTTGAGATGTCATTGATTGGAGAAATGAATTACTTTCTTGGATTACAAATAAAATAGTGTAAAGAAGGTATTTTTATTTCTCAGTCGAAATATGCCAAAGAGATGTTGTAAAAGTTTGGCATAGAGGATAGCAGACCTGTCAGTACCCCTATGACAGTGGGCTACAAGTTAACAAAAGATCAGGAGGGAAAGAGTACAAGCCCTACAGAGTACAGGAAGATGATAGGGAACCTTCTGTACCTTACAACATCAAGGCCTAATCTTATGTAAGCTGTATGCGTTGCCAGTAGATTCCAAGCTGATCCTAAGGAATCTTATGTGTTGGCAGTGAAAAGAATCTTAAGATACCTCAAAGGGACACTGGAAATGGGTTTGTGGTATCTGGTCATGGATTCTATAAAACTACGAGCATACATTAATGCAAACTAAGCAAGAAGTATAGATGACAGAAAATTAACCAGCGGCTGTAGCTTCTACTTGGGTTCAAAGTGTGTTGCATGGTTAAGTAGAAAGCAAAATAGTGTTGCTTTGAGCATAGCTGAGGCTGAGTATATGGCTGCTTGTGCAGCATGTACTCAGGTAATATGGATGCAAAGACAATTGGCAAACTTGGGTGTTAAAGTGAAGTTACCAGTGAGTGTACTTTGTGATAATCAAAGTGCTATTGATCTTAGCAAAAATTCAGTTCAACATTCAAGGAGCAAGCATATTGACATCCGGTATCACTTCATTAAAGATCAAGTGGAGCAGGGTACAATTTAGTTGGAGTATGTTGGTACTAAAGATCAAATTTCAGATATTCTAACTAAACCTCTGTCCACAGAGCTGTTTGAAAAGCACAGATTGAGTCTATCTGTGCAAATGCCTCCTCAAGCTTGAAAATCAGGTGAATCCTTCATCTCTACTTTACGAGTTTTTCAGATTTGTAATTGGTTGGCAAAGGGGGAGAGAAGTAACAGTGTAGGGGGAGCTGTTAAGAAAGGGGGAGTGCATATTTAAGGGGAGTTGTAATTGCTGCATAATGGTTTTTTTTATGAGTGTTGCCAATAATTACAAAGGGGGAGATTGTTATTCCCATAGCCTTGTATGAGTTGTAATTGTTGTCAACTAGATTTAAGTGTACAAGTAATTTGACATGGAGGTGCAAGAAAGTAAAGCCACATGGAAGGGCAAGAGTGTAATTTGAAGCTACATGGCAAGAGAGTAATTTAAAGCTATATGGAGGGGTAAGGAAGTAAAACCATATTGAGGGGCAAGGAAGTAAAACCACACAGCAACCCTACACCATCGGTAGAAAAGAGAGAAAATTAGCTACAGAAGGATGGCTGGATGGCAGAATGAAGAGCTACCACTGTAAATGAAAAACCACCACCGTAAAAGAGAACAGACGAAAAAAGAAGGAGACCCGATTGGACGGTAAGGAGAAAACACGGTAGAACAGGGGTACATAGCTAGATGGTGAAGGTGAAAACACAACTGGACGGTGAGAGAGAAAACCCAGTTGGACAGTGAAGGAGAAAACCCGTGAGAGACGTACAGCCACTGGGAGAGAAACGGACGAGGAGAGCAGATCTGGTATCTATGAGGCTTGAGAACAGCAAAGTGGGTGCAGATCTGAAACATGAGACCAGAACGTGCGTTGGCGTAAGACCAAAACGTACAACAACGTGACTGATCAGAAGCATGGGGTAGGCTGTGAGACGTGAAACAGCAGACCAGAAGCGTGAGTACAAGCCGTGAAGACGTGAGACGGTGAAAGCAGGAGTCGTGTGAAACAACCTAGAGAAGGAATTCGGTGAAGCATTGGAAAGAACTCAACGTATTTCCAGATTTCTTCAAGAGAGGTTAGAAAGTGTTATGGTGGACTTGTAAGCAGTAGTGAAGTAGCCTGTTCAATTTAACAGAGGCAAGACAAGCTAAAAGAAGGGTAGACACAGTAAGTGACCCTCTTTGTATTGTACTTGCTTTGCATTTGCAATAGTGAAAGGAACAGAGGATTAAGACATCCATTGTAACTACATTGTGGACATAAGGAGTACCATACTGGTATTCTCAAGTATAGTGGATTGTCTCGGTAGAGGAAGAATCCCTACCACCGTGGACGTACGTCACATTAACAAAACCACGTAAATCTCTTTTGTCCTTACTTTGATTTACATTCTGTGTTTTGAATTGAGTTGTGAACGTAGCTAAAGTATCATCGAACTCATAACCTAAAGAAGACCTAATCAAGAACATTCGATCTGTCTAATAGGCAAGGTGTCTAAAAAGTGACTTTGGGGACTATTGTGATTAGTAAGTAACAATAGATCTACCTTAGTCGAATCTGAGAAAGAGTTCACTTTTAAGAAGAGGTTGAAGTTGTTCACATACTTACGTATTAACGAAAGCAAAAGTATTAAAAAAGTAGAATACTTTGACTTAAGTTATCAATGTTTTTAAGGGGTGTGATACTGATTCACGCCCCCTTCTCAGTATCATAAACTCGTAGATACTAGGATAAAGTCGAAAACTTCAGTAAGGATTATCAAGAACACGTTATGTAACATTTGCAAGCAAACATGATCATAAATAAATAAATAAGCAAGCTTTACCATATGTTTATGAGCAACAATAAAATAAGTTTAAGAGGGAGAAGCAAGACACAACAATTTATAGAGATTTAGTTCTTTTGAACCTATGCTCTCTCCACAAGGTCACCACCTTAGGAGTTTGAATCCATTATTGGAATCCCTAAGCTAGGAGGAGAACAACAACACACACAAAAATGTCTAACAACCTTTCTTACAGCACTTTACAACTTTTTAAGCACACACATTCACTTCTCACACACTTAGATCACTTTTACGTCTCATTTTCCCACTTTGAACTTTCAAGCTCTTACTCAAAGAAATTTCTCTTTTTTCTTCCTAAATCTCAGAGCACATAGGATACAATGAGAAAAAGGTTTTTGCAGTTTTTATACCAATGAATTTATACAACTTTAAACTCTTCTAGTCATTTGATGTAGTAGAAACTTCCATCTGGAGTGTTGGCTGGCATTATGGATTCACCGCTCAATTATTTCCATTTTTAGCATTAGTTGATCGTGACAATAAATGTATTTGATCCACCAATCACATAAAGATCCCAAATTTGCTACTAGAACTTTGTAAAAAATATTTCCAAAAAGATTTGTCAGTAGAGGATCTTAAAAAATGAGCCAAGCTATCATCCTTGTTTTTCACACTTGAAACTCTTTCCATAGAAGAAGAATTTTGAAATTTGATTGCACAAGAGAATTAATATAACTCCAATTTGATCTTTTTTCCATGTGAGAGAGCTCCAACAATTCTTAAAGAAACTTTCGTTATACAAAACCTTAAAGGAATTTTCTGGAAAAGCAATAATAACTTGTAGAACAAAGAGAGATAGTTATACAATCCAAATTAAAACATTAGTAACATGAGCAAATCAAATAAAAAAACTTAGGAGCTAAATCTTCTACTATAATCTCAATCTTACTATATAGAGAAAAATAATTCAAATGTCCCAACTTATAGCTATTTCTATCAATATAGACTCCAAGAATATTTCAACTTAATATATGGAAAGTGAAATTCAAAACTTATCAGCTTATCTAGACATGCAAGGATAATGAAGAGAAAGCAATAAAACTCAAATAATCAACTTGCCATAACTAAGAAAATATTTAGATGCTCATAGCTTGTATGACAACAATTTAATGGCATAATCAAGTAATCATGAGTTGCTACACATAAAAATTGCCGACAAGTTAAATAAGAATATGGCAATGAGAGAATTAATGAACTAATTATGTCAGCACATCAAAATTAATCCAATAAGTATATGATGTAACATTTTTCTTCTTTTTTTGATAATGACAACCTAATTCACAAAACTATGAATGATCCTTCTAAACATATGCTCCCCTTATCAAACATTCAAAACCAATCAAACATAGAAGTAAACAAACATAAAAGAAAATGATAATTAAAGAGCATGCATATGAAAACATCCAATATAGTCATTTGAATAATATAAACTAAAGTAATAAACAAGTTGTCCAAAGGGTCAAAGGAAGGATTAAAAATAGAAATGGGTAAATGGGCAAGGAAAAAAAAAGGGTCAAGGTCAAGTCAATCTTTCTTCTTCTCTAGCATTATCCAAAAAATGAAATCAATTACTTATATGTCGAAACTCTATGACAAACCACCTCAAGCCAAAAGGAAAAACCATCTTTAAATTCTTAAAGTGTTGAATTGATTTTGTATAGCTCCATTTCAATTTTAGCTAAATCAATTGCTATTCATCAATATTTGACATGATTTCACTGTATGTTTGAAGCTTCTGACTTACACCCTATGGTTAATTTCTAAGTTGTCCTTAGTAGCATTCACTAATAAAATCCATCACTTACATAAGATCCATCTAACCAAGCATCCCATTACTCATCAAAATATGATTAGACACAAACATAGGCATCTCACCTCAATCAAGCATTGATAATTTTCTTAATATCTTTAAGAGAGCTATACCTTAAGGAATGAAATTAAGATTTTTAGCAAAGGCCTACCTAATTACTTTCAAAATGTGTTTAGGAAGATTAAAAGGTTCCTTTTTAATCACATAAGTAAGAAGGCAAATATCAGTATAAGATAAATAATCTAAGTGTCAAACTTTTTGAAGATATAGTATTTGTCATAATCCTTTGTTTAGCTCATGATGTAATTGGTAGAGAACATGCCTTCTCAAGCTTTTGACTAATTAGAATTGGGTCCTCACCATCTTAAAAAATAATGTTTCCATTATCAACAACTTTTTCTTTAAGAATGATTTTCATTTGTTTAATTGCAAAAAATCTATTCACAATCCATTCTCTATTAAAATTCATTTCACCCTCAAAGAGAAAAACATAAAAGCATTAACAATAACCTTTAGTGTCAAAACAACATCAATCTTATTAATGTATGATACTATACTTTCATTAGAATATTTTATAATATTGGTAAAAAATATTTTCACCATATTAGGATGGTGATCATTGTTCAAATTGATAGAATTCAACCATCTTATGCAATAAATCTATTTAGAAAATTTTAAGCAATAAAGAGCCCTTTTTTTATGCATCCCCAATTGGTCTTCTAGCCAACACTTATAGACTCTTGAATTTCTCTTCATAATTCTTAAAAGCATTAAAATCAGAAAATTTGAAATTGGAATACCTTACTAAAGAGCTAGCTATTTCTTATGGAGAAAAGGGTTGGTTTGCCTCATCTTCATTAATTTGGGGCTCAATCAAATAAACATTGAGCAAAAAGACTTTGGGTTGATATGATGCCAATCTAGGTGAGGAGGAAGAAACCAAGACTACTTCAGCAAGCAAGAAAATGATTCCAAGGGTAAGATAAGATTTAAAAGTGGTGGTGATAAGATGAATCTTACTATTCAACGTAAAGAAAGAGATGTTATGTCTCTTGTTAACAATGAAGATGGTGGCTTTTCCTATTGGGTTTTCTCTTTTTAAGAGGATTTATTCTTTAAAACTTGTCTATTGCTCTTTATATTACCTTTAAACTTGACTTGATGAAATTGAAGGATAGGTGTTGTGATTTATAGGAAAATTTAGTGAATTTTAGAAGGAAATTTGGTCAAATTTGAAAGATTTGGAGATGGATGCTAACAACTAGGTTTTTTGGAAATAAAGGTCCTAATTTTTTGAAAAAATAAAGAAAAGATATGATGAACCAAGTTTAGAAGGTAAGAATTTCATTATAGGATAGTTGTTGATTAATCAAGTTGAAAAATACTAACTAACCAATGCAAAGAATTGCATTAATTAACTACTACAAAAAATTTTGGTTAATTAACCATGAAAATAAGTAAAGTGCTTGCTTTAGACAAAACACTTTTGAAAAATATTTTCATATATAAAAAAATCAAAAGTAATCAAAACATGCCTTAAACATTAATCAATTAAGTAAATAATTCTAAGAACACATAAAATGCAAACATCAGACCCATCTATCATGCCTAAATGTTATTTAAAGCTTAAGAATCTGTCTTTACTCAAAAGGCTTTATAAAAATGTTAACTAATTGATTATTTGTCCCTACAAACTCAAAAACCACATCCCCTTTGAACATAAAAACTTTAATGAAATGATGTCTTAAATCTATATGCTTTGTTCTAAATTGAGGAATAAAGCTCTTGATGAAATTAATGGTGCTTTATTGTCATAAAAGATTCGCATTTTATAAAAGTGCAAGTCTTAAGGGTTTGCTTGACTTAAAGAAGTTATGAACAACAACTAATCACTATAACCTATTTAGCCTCAACCATAAAAAGTTCTACAAAGCTCGACTTCCCACTAAACCATGAAACTAATGCTCCTCTTAGGAATTGGCAAGTATTCATAATGCTTCTTCTATCAAGCTTGTGACCAACCTAATCTAAGTCTAAATAACTTATTAGGTCAAACAACTTATCTTTAAGGTACCATAAGCTTAAACTAGTAAACCCTTTGATATAATGTAGTACCCTTTTCAATGCATAAAAATAAGACTCTCTAAGTGATTATTGAAAACATGTACAAAGACAAAGATCAAACATAATATCAAGTCTACTTCTAACATGGTAAAATAGGCTTTCAATTATACCTTGATATTGTTTTTCATTTGGTTTCTTACTATTTTCATGTTTATCAAGCTTAATTGATGTTACTATAGGTGTACTACAAGGTTTTGAATCCTCTATACCAAACTTTTTTGAAATCTCTTTTGTGTACTTAGTTTGGTTGATAAGGATCTTATCCAATGTTTACTTGATTTATAAATCAAGGAAGAAATTAAGTTCCCTAATCATATTCATTTCAAATTTTATACAAAAAGAATCATTAATGATAGTTAAAGTAATATTATTAACGTAAATTTATACAATTAAAAGATTATTAATGTTAATCTTTGTGATTTAAGTGGCATCCACCTTTCCTTTTATGAAGCCATTTTCAATCAAGAATAAGCTAAGTTGTTCATACCAATCTCCAGAAGCTTGTTTTGATTTGTACAAACTTTAAAAAGCTTAAAGACATTATCCAAATATTTAATACTCTCAAAATCTGGAGGTTAATTAACATATACTCCTTCCATAATAAAACTATTAAGAAAAGCACTTTTTACATCTATTTGATATAAAGTAAAATTTAAGAAAGATGTAAATGACTTCTAGCATAACCATAGGTGCAAAGGTTACATCATAATCTATTCTCTTTTTTTTTATTATTTTTTAATTATGTCAACCTTATTCCCCACTATTTTCCCACTCTCATTTAACTGATTTCTAAACACACACTTAGTCTCAATGATAAGATAGTTTGTAAATCTAAGAACTAAGATTCACACTTGGCAAACTGAGGCATGTCTCCAACAATCTCCTTCTTACCTTAGTATTTGCAGAAACTTAATTTGCTTCTTAAAATTTCAAATCTAACTTTTGGAAGAGCTTTAGTTAGTGTATCTGCAACTTGATCTTTTCTTGCAAAAAACTAGCTTGACTTCACAAACCTTTTGTTCTTCTCTCAAGTGAAACAGCTTAATGTTGAAATGTTTTGTTCTCTTATAAAAATAAAATCATGTGAAATTGCAATAACAACTTGATTAGCCACAAAAATCTCTGTTGAGTCCTGCATCATGTGTAAATTTACAAGAATTTTTCTGGTCCAAATTGCTTAGTTCACAATGCATTTGTTGCAAAAAACTTTACTTCTGTTGTACTTTAAGATATTACATCTTGCTTTTTTGAATTCTAAGAGAAAACACCTGAGCCAAAATTGAAATAAAAACAAATTGTACTTCTCATTTCATCAATAGAACCTGCTCAATCACTATCAAAATACCCATGAAGTTAGAAAAGTTCACAACAAGAATATTTAATGCTATGTCTCTTATGCGCTTGATGTGTTTTAAAATCCATTTGTCAGTTAAAACATGCACTTCACTAGTACAATTCATGAATCTTGATAACAAACTTACTACAAACATTATGTCAAGCTATTGAAAGAAACAATTCTTGATTTAAGTCAAAAATTGATCAAATTTTGCCCAAACCAAATTACCCCATTGTCTAGTTGTTGAGAAATCTTCCACCTTTTAATAGTGTTTTTGCTTTCTTTTTTTTTTTTTTTTAGTATGTTAAATTGCATGGGACCCTGTATTTATGAAGTCAGTCTCAATGCCGGCCTTCCACACTAGGCACATTTCAGAATACCAGAATACCGAAACCGTGAAACGATAGTAGCAAGAGTCCCCACCTCCGCACAAAAGACATATGCAGCAAAACAAACGAACAAAGAGGAAACACCGGCTGGCTGGCCGCCCACGTTGCAATTTTAAGTGTGGAATTATAGATCCGCTTGTTGATTGCCCCTGCTTGAAAAGGACAAGACTCTGTATTGCTTATTGGAAATTGATTGCAAATTGAGGTGGCAATAGCTGGCATAGAAGCGATGGGCTTTAATTTCCAATGATTTTAGATTTTCGAAAGAAACGATAATGCAAACAAATGGGCTCAAAAAGAGCTGAGCTCTGTGGTACCGGATCTTCATTCTAAGGTCCCTTTACTTAAAAAGTTAGTTTGAAACCCTGGCTTTTGAATCGTTAAAGCCCGGGAGAGTTGTTTGATAATAAGTTTGTTAATAAAATGGATTAGCTATTTTTTAAAATGTATAACAAATATTTTCAATTATAGATAAAAATTAAATTTTTTATTACTTACTTTTTATTCAAATAAAATTTATTGTCTGATTAATTATTGTTATAACAATAAAAATTCATGATTTTAATTATTTTTATTAACATTATAAAATTAAATGAGTTGTTTTTCACTAATTTGAAAATTTTGATCAATAAAAGCCCAGCTTGTTTGAGTTCATTTATCAAAAAACTTAATAGGATAAAATTAAATTAACTTATCTCTATTCATCAGTTATTATTTTAAGACTAATTTACTTAATAAGTTAAAATCAAATAAAAATCTAATAGATGTCATTGATTCCACCATTCACCAATAACATATAATATAGTTCAAAACTGAATTATGTTCCACTCCTCATTGTTCCGACGACCCTCGGTTTAGATTTCCTCAGAGATAGTTGATGGGTCAGTAGGATTTAGATCTTATCTGCCTTCAGAATCAATTCAAATATGCAGCCTTCTAAAGCAAAATTTGACAATCTATGCTCTAACTAACGGCAACGTGGCAGCCTACTTTTGCAATTTCTGCCTTCGTTTGCTATTTGTTAGTCATCGCTTTCCGTCCATTGACAATTTATTCGATTAGGATTGATGGCAGTTGATGTCGACTGCTTAACCATCTTGCACGTTGCTATGCAAAGTGAAACAAAATTTAGCGCATAATTAAGCGACTTGGACAATCTCAATGACCATGGAGACAAATAAAGGTCTAGTTTCGACCCCCCCAAAACAAAAAAAAAAAAAAAAAAGAAAGACCCTATTGGTGATGGTTTTAGATAATTGGCCAATGGATTATTGGGAGACGTAAAAGTTTCGACAGACTTGGTAAATAGATTCAATTGAGATATTTTAACTCGTATACTTTACGTGGCAACAACTGTTAAGTTGGGAAATATTTTTGATTGTAATTCGTTTAATATTTGAAGTGATAAAGTTCAAATTCTTAACAAGAAAAGTAAGTTTAGGTATTTAAGAAAGATTCGTTTAAAATTAATAATATTAGATTTTAATTTATTAATATGAAAATTAGATATAAAAAATTTATTTAAATTTAATAATATTCAGATTTAAACTTATTAATATTAACTCAAAAATATAATGACTGATACATTTAATTATGTTCTTTTTATTTTGTCAAAAAATAAAACTATAGTTAATTCTGATAATTTTTCTAGATAATTTCATTAATATTTTTAAAATTATCAATTTAGAATTTCGGTCAGCTTATCTAGTTGCACGTTGAAATGACAATTTGTAATTAAATGTCATTGCTGATCTGGAGTAAATCTCAATTTCAATGCCACAGAATTGTCGTTGGATACAAATGTGCTATTAAATTTATTGTATTTTATACAAGCAGATGTCATGTGTATTTTATTTTCACATAATAATTTGTATGTATAAATACTGCTTATCAATTTCAAAATTACAGTCAAAATGCTGTATTATATTTTATACATTAAATATATATATATATATATACAAACCCTTTTTTTTTTTTTTTTGTATTTCTTTGTGTTTTAGACTGGGATCTCATCTCAAACATGTTTGAATGAAATTTCATTGGTGCGTGTGTCATTTTCTTTCTCTTTGTTCCCCTTTTTTGTCGCATTAACTTCAGGAGTTCAATTATGCACACGAGGGAAGTAGAGATGGTGACCAACCTTATGCAACGGTTGATTATATTACACATGAAAGAAAAGATGTGAAACTGTGAGTGATGATTATGATTACGCATTTATGAGTTAGTTTCCACAATTATGAGTTATTTTTCGCGTCATATTTCCATCTCTCCCTAACTTTGTTGTACCTTTGCCATAGTTAAATATGCACTACAATACAATAGTCTTTTGCTCGCATAAAGCATTTCAAAGCTTATACTCAATCCAATCCCATGTATCGGTAGAATTCATGACTAGAATGGCATACATAATAATATAAGCCCATCAACTTTTACTATCATAATGTTAATCCAGAACCACTAAACTTAAGTTCAGTGATTCGGTCAATTTGTTTTGACATCTCATCTGTGAGATAATTGACAGAATCACCAACCTCACCTCGTCGGAAGAACGCTTTATTCTCCTCGCCAGACAACAAGTTTCCGATCTTATTCACCTCCAAGTTCTGCAAATTATCCATACTGCATAGCTGCAATATTTCGTCCACCACTCCACCGTTAGTTCCCTTTTCTTGGGAAAAGGGACAGCCCAAGAACTGAGATAGCTTTCTCAATTGAGCTTTGGGCTCCTTTTTCATTTCCTCATATTTCAATAACAAAATCCTTTCTGGGTTTTCCAAGCTGGCCTTCCAGTAGCCCAAAACATGATCCCAAAATGGCCCGCACAAGCTCACTCCCCTGCAGAACTTGTCAAAGGTCTCCGCAAGGGAAATGTCGCCCTTGTCTTTGGATCTCAACTTGTTGCAGAAGTGCCAGAGTGACACAAAAGTGTCTTTGGGGTTCCTGCACAAGTAAACGATCTTGCAGCCTGAGTCCTTCACTGATTTCGGAAGTGATACGAGTGGCAAATGAGTTGAAAGCAGCCTCGGAGAAGCAAGGCTGCTGGTGAAATCATCAGGAAGTGGTGCTGATGATGCATCAATGTACACATACTCCATAAAAGGCACAAGAACATGTGGGTTGCTTGTAAGCAACGGGTGTTGTTTGGAGTCAGGAAAGCGAGCTCGGTTCATTAACGCAAACATTATTGCCTTGAGCCAAGTGGTGCCTGATTTAGGAGTGCTGATCAGCAGGACATCAGATTTTTCAGCTTGGAAGTGGTTTTGGAAAGCTATAACTCCTTTAAGTTGCCTAGTTGAGTGCCAAAACCCTTGGTACTGATGCAGATAATTTGCAACCCAGCCTTTCTCTGTGGGTAG